>CM065712.1:33255716-33292214 GCA_017654935.2 Phymorhynchus buccinoides
ATCTTTAGACTGACAGACTGACATACCCATTAATCACTTCGGTCTGTTTTGTTCGCTTTGTCTTGGTATCTTTGAATCACATTTTATCTGGCAGTATGTTCGGGTTTGCTATTCTATACAGTTGTGACTATTCTTTTGACAGAAGCAAGAACCAGCATGGTTATTATATATTATTATTAAACAATTTAATCCGTTTTGTTCACCTTGTCTTGGTATATGGAATCACCCTTTCTCTGACAGAATGTCCGTCTTTGCTGTTCCATAACTTTGTAAATATTCTTTTGACAGAAGCAGGAACCAGCATGGTCCATGGAGGAAGACTCACCAGATCAGCCCTCAGCTGTCTACAGCACAGCACAGCCCATGTATGACAACACTTCGTGGTCGCTGCTGTCTCTGAAAAGAGGGCGGGTGTGTCACTGTTGTTCTGCCGCCTTTGTGCTGGTCAGCAGTTTGGAACTCCACCTGGCGTCAGTTCATGGAGAGCCTCTGCTGTTCCCCGACTGGACTGAGAGAAATGACAGACAGGTCAGTGTGATTCTCTGTAATTCCTCTGCTCTGTGTCATACACTGACTGGACTGAGAGTAGTGACAGACAGGTCTGTGTGATTCTCTGTAATTCATCTGCTCTGTTTCATACACTGAGTGGACTGAGAGTAGTGACAGACAGGTCTGTGTGATTCTCTGTAATTCCTCTGCTCTGTGTCATACACTTTGCCTGAAATTTTTAGGCAGTATCGTGAATGCCTGAGTTCCGAGTTTGACTGTAACATATACTAAGGAAGAGAGGTGAAGTGGAGAGAAAGAAGAAAGTGATAAAAAAAGAGGAAAGATATGCTGTAGTGTGTGTAGTGGTGGAGAGTTGTGTAACTAACATCACATTGTGTATGTTCATGAAATACAGAAAGCCTGTGTTAGCATTCTGGTGGCATGCGTTTCAACGATCAAAAGTGCTACGTCATCTCCACCAAAGTCACTTCGCTCTATTTCTATAGTCTGGGAAGAGTATTCCTGAAACAAGTCCAAGAGACCCCCTACCTCGGAGTGCAGATCAGTGGATTGACCCTAGGATTTATTCGGCGGAATCTCTGGAATTGTCCTAAGCAATGCAGACACCTCGCGCACACAGTGTTGGTTCGATCCAAACTGGACTATGGAGCAACAGTGTGGGACCTGCACCTGAAGCAAGACATAGAGAAACTGGACTATGGAGCAACAGTGTGGGACCCGCACCTGAAACAAGACATAGAGAAACTGGACTATGGAGCAACAGTGTGGGACCCGCACCTGAAGCAAGACATAGAGAAACTGGACTATGGAGCAACAGTGTGGGACCCGCACCTGAAGCAAGACAGAGAGAAACGTGAGAGAGTTCAGCGCCAGGCAGACCGATTCATCATGAGGATTTACAAGACCGGAAATCCAGGCTGCGTAAGCAACATGCAAACAGAACTGAACCTCCCTCCTCTGGAAGAATGGTGCAGGCAGCAACGTCTTGGCTTTTTCTACAGGATAGCTGAAGGCCACATTCCTGCACAGCCTTTTCTACAGGATAGCTGAGGGCCACATTCCTGCACAGCCTTTTCTACAGGATAGCTGAGGGCCACATTCCTGCACACCCAGCGGAAAAGTTTATCGCTCCAGCACATACAAAGCGTCACAGGATCAAACCCACCCAGTATGAAGGCTTCCAGTCCACAATCTTCCTGCAACAAGAGGTCATAAACCACTGGCGTGGATTTCGTGTCCCAGATTGTGAAACAGAGCAGTATGGTGGCTCTGTCTTTGTGCGGACTGCTGCAGAATGGAACAAGTGGAGTGAGGCCACCGTCCACACAGGCTCTGTCAGTGCATTGACATCAGCGCTGATCAGATCTCCATCTGAGCCTGCCCCAACTGACCACTAAAATTAGATTCTCCCCCTCCACCCTTCTCCACCCCCTCCACCCTTCTCCACCCCCTCCCCCCGCTTGTTGCTGGAAGTGGGGCCTGTTCCTTCCCGGCTGAAATGTTTTCTGTAGGTACATGCGCCCTCCTAATTCCGTCGCGACTATTGCCAGTATTGGCACCTGCGACGCTCTGATCCTGATCCTGATCCTGATCCTGAATATCCAAAATTACACATAAATATCAGATATTTATATTATCTGGTACTATTGTATTATCAGTTAGTGGTCACATTAAATAATGGTAAATGATGTTCTTTTATGATTCCAGAAAGCAGAAGTTGTGCAGCCCACCCCTACCCCCTCCATCCTCACCCGCAGTGTTGATCCCAAGTCAGACAGAAGTTCAGCTCTCAAACGCAACAGACGTCACGTGTTTCAGAGATGTCCTACCCCCTCCATCCTCACCCGCAGTGTTGATCCCAAGTCAGACAGAAGTTCAGCTCTCAAACGCAACAGACTTCACGTGTGTCAGAGATGTCCTGCCGACTTTGTGCTGTTCAGCAGTTTGAAACTTCATGCACAGTTTGTACATCGGGAGAAAATACAGGATGAAGTCCCTGTGTCCACCACTGCTGACCGCTGTGAGGTTGGTCACCATGGTGATGAGAATGGGGGGAAGGAGGAGGGGGAGTCTAGTCAGAAGAAATATGTGCAAAGACTAAGAAATTCATTGGCTGAAATTGGCAGAGGTCAGAGAGATGGAGAGAACGGGAAAAGAAGGCATGTGTGTGATGTGTGCAGTAAGGCTTTCACCTCGGCTAGTAACTTGAAGATGCATACAGTGATTCATACTGAAGAGAAACCATTCGTGTGCAGTGTGTGCAGTAAGGCTTTTACCCAGGCTGGTCACTTGAAGAGACACACACTGATTCATACTGGAGAGAAACCATTCGTGTGCAGTGTGTGCAGTATGGCTTTTGCTCAGGCTTGTTACTTGAAGAGACATACACTGATTCATACTGGAGAGAAACCATTCGTGTGCAGTGTGTGCAGTAAGGTTTTTACCCAGGCTGGTCACTTGAAGAGACACACACTGATTCATACTGGACAGAAACCATTCGTGTGCAGTGTGTGCAGTAAGGCTTTTAATCGGGCTGGTGACTTGAAGAAACACCAAAGAATCCACACAAAAGAGAGACCATACAAATGTCCACACTGTGAGGCAGACTTTAATCAGTCAAGTCATTTTCAGGGACACATCCGGTCAGTGCATGCAGGGGACAAGCCCTACATCTGTGATGTCTGTGGGAAGGCTTTCCCTCGGACTGATACCTTAAAAAAACACAAGAGAACCCACACCGGGGAGAAACCTTAACATGTGTTCAGACTGTGGGAAACCTTTCTCTCAGACTAGTACCTTAGAAACACACCAGAGAATCCACACAAGAGAGAAACTTTACATGTGTTCAGACTGTGGGAAAAGGTTTAGTGATCCCAGTGCTCTAAAGAGTCATCACCTGACCCACACAGGATAAAAAAAACCACACCCCTGTCCTCACTGCCATGCCTGCCTTCATGTGGCCTGTGTGTGCCTGCCACCCAGTAACGTAACACAGACTTCCAAGGCTGGGGCAGGGCTGCTCTCACGTTGATAGGGCGGGCGTGGCTGGTGCATCTCTGGGTCCCATCAGGACCTTCGGGTGTTTCTATTTCATCATCACCTGACCCACACAGGGTAAAAAACACCCCCCTGTCCTCTGCCCTACCTTCCTTCATGTGGCCTGCTCAGTTAAAGAAGCACCTTGAGAAAGTTCACCAGTGAACACTGCACACCCTGCAGATACATCACAGCATGACATCATTCCTTTATGAGGTCACAACATGACATCATTTCTTTATGATGTTACAATATGACATGTTTTTGCATCACAATATGACATAATTTCTTTATGATGTCACATGTCTAATTCTAACTTGTGTTCTCCTGCACTTTGAAAAGTATACATGCATTCTTTCTATTTGTTGAAGAATTTTCTGTTGCTAAAGGTTTTAACCACAAATGCAACGCACACACACATGTATACACAGACACGCACCATGCACACATATATAGACTTGGACACACATATCGAAGAATGGTGAGAACTCGCTTGGTGAACCCCAAAGTGTCATTTCCTGACTGTACATGGACTGTTCCATCATTACCTGGTCATTTCATCATTGCTTCATGAAGTAATTTAGGTGACAAGCAAAATGATAAAGAATCGTTTACAACAATTCCTCTGCTCTGTTTGATACACTGAGTGGACTGAGAGTAGTGACAGACAGGTCTGTGTGATTCTGTAATTCCTCTGCTCTGTTTGATACACTGAGTGGACTGAGAGTAGTGACAGACAGGTCTGTGTGATTCTGTAATTCCTCTGCTCTGTTTGATACACTGAGAGTAGTGACAGACAGGTCTGTGTGATTCTCTGTAATTCCTCTGCTCTGTTTCATACACTGAGTGGACTGAGAGTAGTGACAGACAGGTCTGTGTGATTCTCTGTAATTCCTCTGCTCTGTTTGATACACTGAGTGGACTGAGAGTAGTGACAGACAGGTCTGTGTGATTCTGTAATTCCTCTGCTCTGTTTGATACACTGAGTGGACTGAGAGTAGTGACAGACAGGTCTGTGTGATTCTCTGTAATTCCTCTGCTCTGTTTGATACACTGAGTGGACTGAGAGTAGTGACAGACAGGTCTGTGTGATTCTGTAATTCCTCTGCTCTGTTTGATACACTGAGTGGACTGAGAGTAGTGACAGACAGGTCTGTGTGATTCTGTAATTCCTCTGCTCTGTTTGATACACTGAGTGGACTGAGAGTAGTGACAGACAGGTCTGTGTTATTCTCTGTAATTCCTCTGCTCTGTTTGATACACTGAGTGGACTGAGAGTAGTGACAGACAGGTCTGTGTGATTCTGTAATTCCTCTGCTCTGTTTGATACACTGAGTGGACTGAGAGTAGTGACAGACAGGTCTGTGTGATTCCCTGTAATTCCTCTGCTCTGTTTGATACACTGAGTGGACTGAGAGTAGTGACAGACAGGTCTGTGTGATTCTGTAATTCCTCTGCTCTGTTTGATACACTGAGTGGACTGAGAGTAGTGACAGACAGGTCTGTGTGATTCTCTGTAATTCCTCTGCTCTGTTTGATACACTGAGTGGACTGAGAGTAGTGACAGACAGGTCTGTGTGATTCTGTAATTCCTCTGCTCTGTTTGATACACTGAGTGGACTGAGAGTAGTGACAGACAGGTCTATGTGATTCTGTAATTCCTCTGCTCTGTTTGATACACTGAGTGGACTGAGAGTAGTGACAGATGGGTCTGTGTGATTCTCTGTAATTCCTCTGCTCTGTTTGATACACTGAGTGGACTGAGAGTAGTGACAGACAGGTCTGTGTGATTCTGTAATTCCTCTGCTCTGTTTGATACACTGAGTGGACTGAGAGTAGTGACAGACAGGTCTGTGTGATCTCTGTAATTCCTCTGCTCTGTTTGATACACTGAGTGGACTGAGAGTAGTGACAGACAGGTCTGTGTGATTCTCTGTAATTCCTCTGCTCTGTTTGATACACTGAGTGGACTGAGAGTAGTGACAGACAGGTCTGTGTGATTCTGTAATTCCTCTGCTCTGTTTGATACACTGAGTGGACTGAGAGTAGTGACAGACAGGTCTGTGTGATTCTGTAATTCCTCTGCTCTGTTTGATACACTGAGTGGACTGAGAGTAGTGACAGACAGGTCTGTGTGATTCTGTAATTCCTCTGCTCTGTTTGATACACTGAGTGGACTGAGAGTAGTGACAGACAGGTCTGTGTGATTCTCTGCAATTCCTCTGCTCTGTTTGATACACTGAGTGGACTGAGAGTAGTGACAGACAGGTCTGTGTGATTCTCTGTAATTCCTCTGCTCTGTTTGATACACTGAGTGGACTGAGAGTAGTGACAGACAGGTCTGTGTGATTCTGTAATTCCTCTGCTCTGTTTGATACACTGAGTGGACTGAGAGTAGTGACAGACAGGTCTGTGTGATTCTGTAATTCCTCTGCTCTGTTTGATACACTGAGTGGACTGAGAGTAGTGACAGACAGGTCTGTGTGATTCTCTGTAATTCCTCTGCTTTGTTTGATACACTGAGTGGACTGAGAGTAGTGACAGACAGGTCTGTGTGATTCTGTAATTCCTCTGCTCTGTTTGATACACTGAGTGGACTGAGAGTAGTGACAGACAGGTCTGTGTGATTCTCTGTAATTCCTCTGCTCTGTTTGATACACTGAGTGGACTGAGAGTAGTGACGGACAGGTCTGTGTGATTCTGTAATTCCTCTGCTCTGTTTGATACACTGAGTGGACTGAGAGTAGTGACAGACAGGTCTGTGTGATTCTGTAATTCCTCTGCTCTGTTTGATACACTTGAGTGGACTGAGAGTAGTGACAGACAGGTCTGTGTTATTCTCTGTAATTCCTCTGCTCTGTTTGATACACTGAGTGGACTGAGAGTAGTGACAGACAGGTCTGTGTGATTCTGTAATTCCTCTGCTCTGTTTGATACACTGAGTGGACTGAGAGTAGTGACAGACAGGTCTGTGTAATTCTGTAATTCCTCTGCTCTGTTTGATACACTGAGTGGACTGAGAGTAGTGACAGACAGGTCTGTGTGATTCTGTAATTCCTCTGCTCTGTTTGATACACTGAGTGGACTGAGAGTAGTGACAGACAGGTCTGTGTGATTCTCTGTAATTTCTCTGCTCTGTTTGATACACTGAGTGGACTGAGAGTAGTGACGGACAGGTCTGTGTGATTCTGTAATTCCTCTGCTCTGTTTGATACACTGAGTGGACTGAGAGTAGTGACAGACAGGTCTGTGTGATTCTGTAATTCCTCTGCTCTGTTTGATACACTGAGTGGACTGAGAGTATTGACAGACAGGTCTGTGTGATTCTGTAATTCCTCTGCTCTGTTTGATACACTGAGTGGACTGAGAGTAGTGACAGACAGGTCTGTGTGATTCTGTAATTCCTCTGCTCTGTTTGATACACTGAGTGGACTGAGAGTAGTGACAGACAGGTCTGTGTGATTCTCTGTAATTCCTCTGCTCTGTTTGATACACTGAGTGGACTGAGAGTAGTGACAGACAGGTCTGTGTGATTCTCTGTAATTCCTCTGCTCTGTTTGATACACTGAGTGGACTGAGAGTAGTGACAGATGGGTCTGTGTGCTTCTGTAATTCCTCTGCTCTGTTTGATACACTGAGTGGACTGAGAGTAGTGACAGATGGGTCTATGTGATTCTCTGTAATTCCTCTGCTCTGTTTGATACACTGAGTGGACTGAGAGTAGTGACAGACAGGTCTGTGTGATTCTGTAATTCCTCTGCTCTGTTTGATACACTGAGTGGACTGAGAGTAGTGACAGACAGGTCTGTGTGATTCTCTGTAATTCCTCTGCTCTGTTTGATACACTGAGTGGACTGAGAGTAGTGACAGACAGGTCTGTGTGATTCTGTAATTCCTCTGCTCTGTTTGATACACTGAGTGGACTGAGAGTAGTGACAGACAGGTCTATGTGATTCTGTAATTCCTCTGCTCTGTTTGATACACTGAGTGGACTGAGAGTAGTGACAGACAGGTCTGTGTGATTCTCTGTAATTCCTCTGCTCTGTTTGATACACTGAGTGGACTGAGAGTAGTGACAGACAGGTCTGTGTGATTCTCTGTAATTCCTCTGCTCTGTTTGATACACTGAGTGGACTGAGAGTAGTGACAGACAGGTCTGTGTGATTCTGTAATTCCTCTGCTCTGTTTGATACACTGAGTGGACTGAGAGTAGTGACAGACAGGTCTGTGTGATTCTCTGTAATTCCTCTGCTCTGTTTGATACACTGAGTGGACTGAGAGTAGTGACAGACAGGTCTGTGTGATTCTCTGTAATTCCTCTGCTCTGTTTGATACACTGAGTGGACTGAGAGTAGTGACAGACAGGTCTGTGTGATTCTGTAATTCCTCTGCTCTGTTTGATACACTGAGTGGACTGAGAGTAGTGACAGACAGGTCTGTGTGATTCTCTGTAATTCCTCTGCTCTGTTTGATACACTGAGTGGACTGAGAGTAGTGACAGACAGGTCTGTGTGATTCTGTAATTCCTCTGCTCTGTTTGATACACTGAGTGGACTGAGAGTAGTGACAGACAGGTCTGTGTGATTCTGTAATTCCTCTGCTCTGTTTGATACACTGAGTGGACTGAGAGTAGTGACAGACAGGTCTGTGTGATTCTCTGTAATTCCTCTGCTCTGTTTGATACACTGAGTGGACTGAGAGTAGTGACAGACAGGTCTGTGTGATTCTGTAATTCCTCTGCTCTGTTTGATACACTGAGTGGACTGAGAGTAGTGACAGACAGGTCTGTGTGATTCTGTAATTCCTCTGCTCTGTTTAATACACTGAGTGGACTGAGAGTAGTGACAGACAGGTCTGTGTGATTTCTGTAATTCCTCTGCTCTGTTTGATACACTGAGTGGACTGAGAGTAGTGACAGACAGGTCTGTGTGATTCTCTGTAATTTCTCTGCTCTGTTTGATACACTGAGTGGACTGAGAGTAGTGACGGACAGGTCTGTGTGATTCTGTAATTCCTCTGCTCTGTTTGATACACTGAGTGGACTGAGAGTAGTGACAGACAGGTCTGTGTGATTCTCTGTAATTCCTCTGCTCTGTTTGATACACTGAGTGGACTGAGAGTATTGACAGACAGGTCTGTGTGATTCTGTAATTCCTCTGCTCTGTTTGATACACTGAGTGGACTGAGAGTAGTGACAGACAGGTCTGTGTGATTCTGTAATTCCTCTGCTCTGTTTGATACACTGAGTGGACTGAGAGTAGTGACAGACAGGTCTGTGTGATTCTGTAATTCCTCTGCTCTGTTTGATACACTGAGTGGACTGAGAGTAGTGACAGACAGGTCTGTGTGATTCTCTGTAATTCCTCTGCTCTGTTTGATACACTGAGTGGACTGAGAGTAGTGACAGATGGGTCTGTGTGATTTCTGTAATTCCTCTGCTCTGTTTGATACACTGAGTGGACTGAGAGTAGTGACAGATGGGTCTGTGTGATTCTCTGTAATTCCTCTGCTCTGTTTGATACACTGAGTGGACTGAGAGTAGTGACAGACAGGTCTGTGTGATTCTGTAATTCCTCTGCTCTGTTTGATACACTGAGTGGACTGAGAGTAGTGACAGACAGGTCTGTGTGATTCTCTGTAATTCCTCTGCTCTGTTTGATACACTGAGTGGACTGAGAGTAGTGACAGACAGGTCTGTGTGATTCTGTAATTCCTCTGCTCTGTTTGATACACTGAGTGGACTGAGAGTAGTGACAGACAGGTCTGTGTGATTCTGTAATTCCTCTGCTCTGTTTGATACACTGAGTGGACTGAGAGTAGTGACAGATGGGTCTGTGTGATTCTCTGTAATTCCTCTGCTCTGTTTGATACACTGAGTGGACTGAGAGTAGTGACAGACAGGTCTGTGTGATTCTGTAATTCCTCTGCTCTGTTTGATACACTGAGTGGACTGAGAGTAGTGACAGACAGGTCTGTGTGATTCTGTAATTCCTCTGCTCTGTTTGATACACTGAGTGGACTGAGAGTAGTGACAGACAGGTCTGTGTGATTCTCTGTAATTCCTCTGCTCTGTTTGATACACTGAGTGGACTGAGAGTAGTGACAGACAGGTCTGTGTGATTCTGTAATTCCTCTGCTCTGTTTGATACACTGAGTGGACTGAGAGTAGTGACAGACAGGTCTGTGTGATTCTGTAATTCCTCTGCTCTGTTTGATACACTGAGTGGACTGAGAGTAGTGACAGATGGGTCTGTGTGATTCTTTGTAATTCCTCTGCTCTGTTTGATACACTGAGTGGACTGAGAGTAGTGACAGACAGGTCTGTGTGATTCTGTAATTCCTCTGCTCTGTTTGATACACTGAGTGGACTGAGAGTAGTGACAGACAGGTCTGTGTAATTCTGTAATTCCTCTGCTCTGTTTGATACACTGAGTGGACTGAGAGTAGTGACAGACAGGTCTGTGTGATTCTCTGTAATTCCTCTGCTCTGTTTGATACACTGAGTGGACTGAGAGTAGTGACAGACAGGTCTGTGTGATTCTGTAATTCCTCTGCTCTGTTTGATACACTGAGTGGACTGAGAGTAGTGACAGACAGGTCTGTGTGATTTCTGTAATTCCTCTGCTCTGTTTGATACACTGAGTGGACTGAGAGTAGTGACAGACAGGTCTGTGTGATTCTCTGTAATTCCTCTGCTCTGTTTGATACACTGAGTGGACTGAGAGTAGTGACAGACAGGTCTGTGTGATTATGTAATTCCTTTGCTCTGTTTGATACACTGAGTGGACTGAGAGTAGTGACAGACAGGTCTGTGTAATTCTGTAATTCCTCTGCTCTGTTTGATACACTGAATGGACTGAGAGTAGTGACAGACAGGTCTGTGTGATCTCTGTAATTCCTCTGCTCTGTTTGATACACTGAGTGGACTGAGAGTAGTGACAGACAGGTCTGTGTGATTCTGTAATTCCTCTGCTCTGTTTGATACACTGAGTGGACTGAGAGTAGTGACAGATGGGTCTGTGTGATTCTTTGTAATTCCTCTGCTCTGTTTGATACACTGAGTGGACTGAGAGTAGTGACAGACAGGTCTGTGTGATTCTTTGTAATTCGTCTGCTCTGTTTGATACACTGAGTGGACTGAGAGTAGTGACAGACAGGTCTGTGTGATTCTCTGTAATTCCTCTGCTCTGTTTGATACACTGAGTGGACTGAGAGTAGTGACAGACAGGTCTGTGTGATTCTGTAATTCCTCTGCTCTGTTTGATACACTGAGTGGACTGAGAGTAGTGACAGACAGGTCTGTGTAATTCTGTAATTCCTCTGCTCTGTTTGATACACTGAGTGGACTGAGAGTAGTGACAGACAGGTCTGTGTGATTCTGTAATTCCTCTGCTCTGTTTGATACACTGAGTGGACTGAGAGTAGTGACAGACAGGTCTGTGTGATTCTGTAATTCCGCTCTGCTCTGTTTGATACACTGAGTGGACTGAGAGTAGTGACAGACAGGTCTGTGTGATTCTCTGTAATTCCTCTGCTCTGTTTGATACACTGAGTGGACTGAGAGTAGTGACAGACAGGTCTGTGTGATTCTGTAATTCCTCTGCTCTGTTTGATACACTGAGTGGACTGAGAGTAGTGACAGATGGGTCTGTGTGATTCTTTGTAATTCCTCTGCTCTGTTTGATACACTGAGTGGACTGAGAGTAGTGACAGACAGGTCTGTGTGATTCTCTGTAATTCCTCTGCTCTGTTTGATACACTGAGTGGACTGAGAGTAGTGACAGACAGGTCTGTGTGATTCTGTAATTCCTCTGCTCTGTTTGATACACTGAGTGGACTGAGAGTAGTGACAGATGGGTCTGTGTGATTCTGTAATTCCTCTGCTCTGTTTGATACACTGAGTGGACTGAGAGTAGTGACAGACAGGTCTGTGTGATTCTGTAATTCCTCTGCTCTGTTTTCGATACACTGAGTGGACTGAGAGTAGTGACAGATGGGTCTAGTGTGATTCTCTGTAATTCCTCTGCTCTGTTTGATACACTGAGTGGACTGAGAGTAGTGACAGATGGGTCTAGGTGATTCCCTGTAATTCCTCTGCTCTGTTTGATACACTGAGTGGACTGAGAGTAGTGACAGATGGGTCTAGGTGATTCCCTGTAATTCCTCTGCTCTGTCGTAGACACTTGTATACGAAGAAAGAGAGGTGAGGTGGAGAGAAAGAGGAAAGATACGCTGTAGTGGTGGAGAGTTGTGTAACTAACATCACATAGTGCATGTTCATAAAATACAGGAAAGCCTGTGTTAGCATTCTGGGTGCATGCGTTTCAACGCTCAAAAGTGCTATGTCCTCTCCACCAAAGTGACTTCACCCTATTTCTGTAGTCTAGGAAGAGTCTTCTTGAAACGAGTCCAAGAGACCCCCTACCTCGAAGTGCAGATCTCATGTGATTTTAAATGGTCATCACAACATATGTTGTACCCTGTACAGGGCATCTCTGTTATAGTCAACGTTTAGCCCACCCCTCCATCCCCAACACCTTTTGACAGACAGAGTGGGGATGTACCCTGCACAGGGCATCTCTGTTATAGTCAACGTTTAGCCCATCCTTCCATCCCCAACATCTTTAGACTGACAGACTGACATACCCATTAATCACTTCGGTCTGTTTTGTTCGCTTTGTCTTGGTATCTTTGAATCACATTTTATCTGGCAGTATGTTCGGGTTTGCTATTCTATACAGTTGTGACTATTCTTTTGACAGAAGCAAGAACCAGCATGGTTATTATATATTATTATTAAACAATTTAATCCGTTTTGTTCACCTTGTCTTGGTATATGGAATCACCCTTTCTCTGACAGAATGTCCGTCTTTGCTGTTCCATAACTTTGTAAATATTCTTTTGACAGAAGCAGGAACCAGCATGGTCCATGGAGGAAGACTCACCAGATCAGCCCTCAGCTGTCTACAGCACAGCACAGCCCATGTATGACAACACTTCGTGGTCGCTGCTGTCTCTGAAAAGAGGGCGGGTGTGTCACTATTGTTCTGCCGCCTTTGTGCTGGTCAGCAGTTTGGAACTCCACCTGGCGTCAGTTCATGGAGAGCTTCTGCTGTTCCCTGACTGGACTGAGAGAAATGACAGACAGGTCAGTGTGAATCTCTGTAATTCCTCTGCTCTGTGTCATACACTGACTGGACTGAGAGTAGTGACAGACAGGTCTGTGTGATTCTCTGTAATTCATCTGCTCTGTTTCATACACTGAGTGGACTGAGAGTAGTGACAGACAGGTCTGTGTGATTCTCTGCAATTCCTCTGCTCTGTGTCATACACTTTGCCTGAAATTTTTAGGCAGTATCGTGAATGCCTGAGTTCCGAGTTTGACTGTAACATATACTAAGGAAGAGAGGTGAAGTGGAGAGAAAGAAGAAAGTGATAAAAAAAGAGGAAAGATATGCTGTAGTGTGTGTAGTGGTGGAGAGTTGTGTAACTAACATCACATTGTGTATGTTCATGAAATACAGAAAGCCTGTGTTAGCATTCTGGTGGCATGCGTTTCAACGATCAAAAGTGCTACGTCATCTCCACCAAAGTCACTTCGCTCTATTTCTATAGTCTGGGAAGAGTATTCCTGAAACAAGTCCAAGAGACCCCCTACCTCGGAGTGCAGATCAGTGGATTGACCCTAGGATTTATTCGGCGGAATCTCTGGAATTGTCCTAAGCAATGCAGACACCTCGCGCACACAGTGTTGGTTCGATCCAAACTGGACTATGGAGCAACAGTGTGGGACCCGCACCTGAAGCAAGACATAGAGAAACTGGACTTTGGAGCAACAGTGTGGGACCCGCACCTGAAGCAAGACATAGAGAAACTGGACTATGGAGCAACAGTGTGGGACCCGCACCTGAAGCAAGACATAGAGAAACTGGACTATGGAGCAACAGTGTGGGACCCGCACCTGAAGCAAGACAGAGAGAAACGTGAGAGAGTTCAGCGCCAGGCAGACCGATTCATCATGAGGATTTACAAGACCGGAAATCCAGGCTGCGTAAGCAACATGCTGACAGAACTGAACCTCCCTCCTCTGGAAGAATGGTGCAGGCAGCAACGTCTTGGCTTTTTCTACAGGATAGCTGAAGGCCACATTCCTGCACAGCCTTTTCTACAGGATAGCTGAGGGCCACATTCCTGCACAGCCTTTTCTACAGGATAGCTGAGGGCCACATTCCTGCACACCCAGCGGAAAAGTTTATCGCTCCAGCACATACAAAGCGTCACAGGATCAAACCCACCCAGTATGAAGGCTTCCAGTCCACAATCTTCCTGCAACAAGAGGTCATAAACCACTGGCGTGGATTTCGTGTCCCAGATTGTGAAACAGAGCAGTATGGTGGCTCTGTCTTTGTGCGGACTGCTGCAGAATGGAACAAGTGGAGTGAGGCCACCGTCCACACAGGCTCTGTCAGTGCATTGACATCAGCGCTGATCAGATCTCCATCTGAGCCTGCCCCAACTGACCACTAAAGTTAGATTCTCCCCCTCCACCCTTCTCCACCCCCTCCACCCTTCTCCACCCCCTCCCCCCGCTTGTTGCTGGAAGTGGGGCCTGTTCCTTCCCGGCTGAAATGTTTTCTGTAGGTACATGCGCCCTCCTAATTCCGTCGCGACTATTGCCAGTATTGGCACCTGCGACGCTCTGATCCTGATCCTGATCCTGATCCTGAATATCCAAAATTACACATAAATATCAGATATTTATATTATCTGGTACTATTGTATTATCAGTTAGTGGTCACATTAAATAATGGTAAATGATGTTCTTTTATGATTCCAGAAAGCAGAAGTTGTGCAGCCCACCCCTACCCCCTCCATCCTCACCCGCAGTGTTGATCCCAAGTCAGACAGAAGTTCAGCTCTCAAACGCAACAGACGTCACGTGTTTCAGAGATGTCCTACCCCCTCCATCCTCACCCGCAGTGTTGATCCCAAGTCAGACAGAAGTTCAGCTCTCAAACGCAACAGACTTCACGTGTGTCAGAGATGTCCTGCCGACTTTGTGCTGTTCAGCAGTTTGAAACTTCATGCACAGTTTGTACATCGGGAGAAAATACAGGATGAAGTCCCTGTGTCCACCACTGCTGACCGCTGTGAGGTTGGTCACCATGGTGATGAGAATGGGGGGAAGGAGGAGGGGGAGTCTAGTCAGAAGAAATATGTGCAAAGACTAAGAAATTCATTGGCTGAAATTGGCAGAGGTCAGAGAGATGGAGAGAACGGGAAAAGAAGGCATGTGTGTGATGTGTGCAGTAAGGCTTTCACCTCGGCTAGTAACTTGAAGATGCATACAGTGATTCATACTGAAGAGAAACCATTCGTGTGCAGTGTGTGCAGTAAGGCTTTTACCCAGGCTGGTCACTTGAAGAGACACACACTGATTCATACTGGAGAGAAACCATTCGTGTGCAGTGTGTGCAGTATGGCTTTTGCTCAGGCTTGTTACTTGAAGAGACATACACTGATTCATACTGGAGAGAAACCATTCGTGTGCAGTGTGTGCAGTAAGGCTTTTACCCAGGCTGGTCACTTGAAGAGACACACACTGATTCATACTGGAGAGAAACCATTCGTGTGCAGTGTGTGCAGTAAGGCTTTTAATCGGGCTGGTGACTTGAAGAAACACCAAAGAATCCACACAAAAGAGAGACCATACAAATGTCCACACTGTGAGGCAGACTTTAATCAGTCAAGTCATTTTCAGGGACACATCCGGTCAGTGCATGCAGGGGACAAGCCCTACATCTGTGATGTCTGTGGGAAGGCTTTCCCTCGGACTGATACCTTAAAAAAACACAAGAGAACCCACACCGGGGAGAAACCTTAACATGTGTTCAGACTGTGGGAAACCTTTCTCTCAGACTAGTACCTTAGAAACACACCAGAGAATCCACACAAGAGAGAAACTTTACATGTGTTCAGACTGTGGGAAAAGGTTTAGTGATCCCAGTGCTCTAAAGAGTCATCACCTGACCCACACAGGATAAAAAAAACCACACCCCTGTCCTCACTGCCATGCCTGCCTTCATGTGGCCTGTGTGTGCCTGCCACCCAGTAACGTAACACAGACTTCCAAGGCTGGGGCAGGGCTGCTCTCACGTTGATAGGGCGGGCGTGGCTGGTGCATCTCTGGGTCCCATCAGGACCTTCGGGTGTTTCTATTTCATCATCACCTGACCCACACAGGGTAAAAAACACCCCCCTGTCCTCTGCCCTACCTTCCTTCATGTGGCCTGCTCAGTTAAAGAAGCACCTTGAGAAAGTTCACCAGTGAACACTGCACACCCTGCAGATACATCACAGCATGACATCATTCCTTTATGAGGTCACAACATGACATCATTTCTTTATGATGTTACAATATGACATGTTTTTGCATCACAATATGACATAATTTCTTTATGATGTCACATGTCTAATTCTAACTTGTGTTCTCCTGCACTTTGAAAAGTATACATGCATTCTTTCTATTTGTTGAAGAATTTTCTGTTGCTAAAGGTTTTAACCACAAATGCAACGCACACACACATGTATACACAGACACGCACCATGCACACATATATAGACTTGGACACACATATCGAAGAATGGTGAGAACTCGCTTGGTGAACCCCAAAGTGTCATTTCCTGACTGTACATGGACTGTTCCATCATTACCTGGTCATTTCATCATTGCTTCATGAAGTAATTTAGGTGACAAGCAAAATGATAAAGAATCGTTTACAACAAACCTCATGTACTGTATATTGGACTGCAGTAGTGTGTTCATGTAGTCGGTATTTATGTTTTCATCATTTCCTAACTGAAATAACAATGGCTTACAAATTCGGAAGCATGCAGGCATGAAAACAGCTCTGCCTTCTCCGTCAATTTTTTTTCGTAATTTAAGGAATCTCTGCAAAAATTCTCCGCGAGCGCGATGTTATTCTCAAATGGAGCATTTAGGACTACAAAAAATAAATGAAATGAAAATGTAGGGCATACTTGGGTGTGTTTTTTTACAGTAAAAATTGTTACTATTTGTGTTGACGTACAAAGAAATGAAATGTGTGTGTTATGGTGTGAAAGCTGCCTTTATTTTTGTTTAATGTATGTGTTACAAAAGTTGATAATGTGTGTTAAAGTAAGACATTGAAATGTGTGTGTGTGCGAGCATGTTTCCTGAAGGTATTACCTATACAGTGATGTTCCGAAGCCCCAGTCATAGGCCATTGCCGAAGCCCCAGTCATAGGCCATTGACCTATTAAAATTGAAAATGTCCTATTGTGTTCTCTCCTGTCAGGACAAATGTCTGATTCATTTTATAACACTGGTACACTTTGTCCTATTGCTTTCTGCAAGAGCGAAGACATTGTCCTGTGGATTTATGTTATCTCAGGACAATTTGTCATATTGATTTATCTCAGGACAATCTGCCCTTTTGATTTATCAGGATAATTTGTCCTATTGATTATCCGCTGGTCTGCCCAGCGGGGTTCGGGCTGTCCCTCCCGTTTTCAGGGTTCTAGGCGCTACTCGCCTTTTCAGTAGGCCCCGCACAGTCCTCGGAGGGTCAGGGGTTGTCAGTCCTCTCAAGTGTGGACTCTTTAGCGCAGTGCCATTCTCAGTGGGCCATGCTTTCAGACAACCTCTGGATTCTCCAGGTCGTGCGGGAAGGGTTTCGTTTCCCGATGGTGCAGAAACCCCCTATCTCCCAGCTGCCAATGGTGTTCCCTCCTCCGTTGGACCCAGCTCATGCCAAGATTCTGGATGAGGAGGTTCAGTCGCTCCTTTCCAAAGGAGCGCTGGAAGTTGTCACGGATCCAGGACCAGGCTTTTACTCGCGCCTCTTTACCGTTCCGAAAAAGAACGGCGAGTACCGCCCGGTCCTGGATCTGTCACCTCTCAATGTGTTCCTCAAACCCATGAGATTCAAGATGTAGACTGTGCTGTCCGTCAGAGATTTCATCCAGCCCGGAGACTGGGCCACATCCTTGGACCTCAAGGACGCTTATTTTCATGTCTCGATTCATCCAGATCGTAGACATCTCCTGAGGTTTGTGTGGAAAGATATGGTGTATCAGTTTGTGGCCCTGCCCTTCGGCCTCTCCCTGGCCCCATGGATTTTCACCATGATGGTCAGGGAATTCTCCAAGCTAGCCAGGTCCAGGGGTATCCGACTCAAGGTGTATCTCGACGACTGGCTCACCTTGGCTCGGTCCCATGCACAGTGTCAGGATCACTCCACGGAACTTCTGGACCTGTCTTGTCGTGTGGGGTTCTGTGTGAACCACAAGAAATCAGATCTGGTCCCGTCTCAGCAGTTCCTGTATCTAGGAATGCGTTTCAACACAGTGTCGTTCACGGTTGGTCCTTCTCTTGCCAGGAATCAGGACATTCAGAACATGTTGTCGCGTCTTCTGCTCGAGGGCTCAGCGACAGTTGCTCAGACTTCTCGGCACTATGGAGTCGCTAGCGGATCTGCTCCCGCTAGGACATCTTCACAAACGTCCACTTCAGCGGAAGTGTTTGGAGTTGGGACTGTCCAAACTTCCTCTGGAAGTTTTGATCACTCTAGGCCCATGGTTTCGACAGGCAGTGATCCAGTGGTTAGATCCTGTATGGCTGTTCTCCACGGTTCCCATTCGACCTCTGCTTCAACAGGAGTTCCTGTTCACAGATGCGTCGAAGGAGGACTGGGGCGCTCATCTCGATCGACAGGAAGTCTCCGGTCTGTGGACCAAGGCAGAGTCTCTTCTCAATATCAATTTTCTGGAGATGGAGGCGGTTTCGCGGGCGCTCAAGGCGCTGTAACCCCTGGTGACAGGCAAGTGGTTAACGGTCTGTGGAGACAACACCACTTTGCCTTTCATACCTTCGTCGGCAGGGGGGCACGAAATCGCCTTCACTCTCCAGGAAAGCAGAGGAGATTCTGCTTTGGTCCCACCAGAGACAGATTCACCTCACGGTGGAATTAATTCCTGGAAAACTGAACGTTCTGGCCGATCAGTTGAGTTGCTCCAGTCAAATCCTTCCGACGGAGTGGACTTTGACACATCAGGTTCTGTTGCCGATTTGGTCTCTGTGGGGCAAACCCCACATAGATCTGTTTACAACTCGGTTCAGTCGGCGGCTGCCACTGTTCGTCTCCCCGATGGAGGATCCTCTGGCATGGGCAAAGAAAGCTTCAGCCTTTCATGAACAGGGATGTGGGCGTATGCCTACCCTCCCACAGCTGATCCCGAAAGTTCTCGAAAAGTGCGGTCGAGAACATCCCACTCTCATTCTCATCGCACCGAGATGGGAAACAAGTCCGTGGTTCCCGGAACTTATGGCTCTCAGCCACGTTCCGGGCGTCACTCTTCGAGTCGCACCAAGGGGTCTCGTTCAACATCTAACGGGAGTTCCTCATCGAAATCCTTTCGTACTTCGGCTGACTGCATGGTTACTATGCGGTCAGGCTTGCGGGCACAAGGTCTGAAAGGCCCGGTCATTGAGATTATTCTTCAGGCTCGTTGTCAGTCTACCATTGCCTTGTATAGTCTGAGATGGTCCTCTTGGTTTCATTTTTGTAGAGAAAGGCTTCTCTCTGCTACATCCTACAGCGTCTCAGTTTGTGACTTTTCTTTCCTTTTTGCACAGCTCTAAAGGTCTTAGGGCTCAGACCTTAGCAGGCTATAAGGCAGCGGTGGTTAATACGGTGTCAGTGGCTACTGGACATCGTCATCCATACTTTGCGTCATCAGTCTTGGTTTCTCACTTTATTGATGGTTTACGGAACAAATCGGTTGGTCATCCGGTTAAGCTTCCGCAGTGGGACGTCTTTTTGGTTTTGCGTTTTCTTAGAGTTGAGGCAGAACCGCTCTATTTCTTTTAAAGTTGCTTTCGTTCAAGACACTCTTCTTGATCAGTCTCGTGTCTGCTCGTCGCGTTAGTGGTGTACACACATTTAGTGGATCATCTTCAGATTTGGAGTTCTCTTCGGTGACTTTGTCCTTTCTGCACGAATTCAGGGCAAAGAACCAGCTCGCGCAAGTTTCTTCCCCAACTGTCACTATCGAAAGTTTGTCTAACATTCTCGGTCATGACGACGACGATCGTTTTTTATGCCCCATTCGCCGTCTTCGGGTGTACCTCCACCGTTCAGCTCATTGTAGAGGCCAAAAACGACGTCTATTCATTTATCTAAATGCTAAGTATGCTAAAGACATTCGAAAAGCCACATTGGCTCGCTGGCTGATCGAAACCATTCGATTAGCGTATTCTCTGGCTAATCAGACTATGCCCTCGGCTATTCGAGCACACGAGGTTAGGGCCATCAGCTCCTCATTGGCCCTAATCAGAGGTGTACGATTCCCGACCATTATGGCTTCGGCATACTGGCGTTCTGAGTCAACCTTCACCTCCTACTATCTGCGGAGGTATTCGGTGCTGAGGCAGGACAACACCTTCGGCATTCGTTGGGCAGTCCTGTCTTCCAAGGCTGTAGCGGTCTGAGGTAATCTTTGTTTGGTGGTATGGACTATATGTATAGTCTCTTTGGGGACTGTTTATATGTTATTGTGATTTGAGGTATGTTGTACTATTCTCTTGGATACCTTCAGGTTATTGCCCATGAGAATGTATACTCTATCCTGTCCTTTTCTACAGGACTGCTGAGGGCCACATTCCTGCACACCCAGTGGAAAAGTTTATTGCTCTAGCAAATACAAAGCGTTGCAGGATCCAACCCACCAAGTATGAAGGCTTCCAGTCCACAGACATCCTCCAACATCAGGTCATTAACCACTCACGTGGATTTTGTGTCCCAGAATGTCGAACAGAGCAATATGGTAGCTCTGTCTTTGTGCGGGATGGATCAAGTTGAGTGAGGCCACCGTCAACACAGGCCCTGTCAGTGCATTTACATCAGCGCTGATCAGATCTCCATCTGAGCCTGCCCCAACTGACCACTAAAATTAGATTCTACCCCTCCCCCCTTCTCCTCCCCCTCCCCCCGCTTGTTGCTGGAAGTTGGGCCTGTTCCTTCCCAGCTGAACTGGGGGGTTTAAAACCTGGTGCAAGCTTAGGTCTTTACTTTCTATGTTTTCTGTAGGTGCATGCGCCCTCCTAATTCCGTCGCGACTATTATCAGTATTGGCACCTGCGACGCCCTGATCCTGATCCTGAATATCCAAATTTATATTATCAATTACTATTGTATTGTCAGTTAGTGATTGTAACGTTTGAAATCTAGGTATGGATTCAGTAGATGCGACAGGTACGACTCTCAAGCACACCAAGGCTCACCCGCAACAGACTAAGATTTGTTTGACGAGAACCAACACATTTATTCACTCACTCAGCAATCATGACAGGACCTAGCTAACCCCAAATTTTAACGCGTAGAACCCCTCTCCAACCCCTCTCCAACCGGAACCCAAAAGAGACCCTAACCCACTATGGGGAACCAAAACGGGGAAAACACCAATTTCAAAATAAACCTAATAATAGAGGAGTAAAATAAAGTCACACACTCATGCATCTACCACTCAACACACAACTTCACACGCACAAAGGTACGTAACTGAGTCGTATCTCAGAAGACGAAGACGGAGTCCTAAGCGTAGGATGAGCGAGCGTCCGGACAGTCCATTTCGAAAGGCAGACACAGCCGACACCACTCGTGTTCAGTCCCTCGACAACTTTGAGCACCCTCCAGGCCTTGGCGCCAACGTACGTGTCCCGCCGAAGGAACGAAGACTGAGACAGCAGACCACCAGGCCGTCCTTGGTGTGAAGGGGAAAAAGCTGAAACAATAGCCCCTGAGTGACTGCACTGTGCCACATAGCTTATAACAGCCTATCATAATTCCTACCAAAGCTATGCGAGGAGTGATACCGCACAGAGTGTGTAGGAAGAATGAAAGACTAAGAATGTGAATCAGCCAAATTAAAAACCCAAAACGGTTTTACCAATTTGGAAAAGAGTAAATTAACTCATGCTCAGGAAGCTCATTTGTATGGCTGAACCATCTTAGAAGAAATGACAGACAAAGTTCACAGCAACTCACATTCTTGTAAAACAATTAATAAAATGTCTATTACTGACCACATATTTGTACGGTTGCCATCGATGAAATACATGGCTTTATACATAATGTCAGCACCAAATAATACTAGATTTCCCATTGATGAGAAAATAATTATTGTGGTCAACTTTACAACTTATTCGGGCTTGTACATAGCGTTACCACAGCCCTTCACGACTGGCATAAGAACATGCTGAACTGATAATGATTAGTATACACTCGCACATAATTACAAGTACCTTGTATACTAGGCTAATGCGATAACTCTACTCAAATCCTCACCAACAATTAAGGGAACAATCCAAAGTGAAACTGCCTCCCCAAAACGACAAGCAGTCATAACGCTTACCTCCCTTGAATAGGAGAGACTGGAACAAAACACTCTAATTCTAAATTCCACCTGTTTTATACAGACTAAAACTATAACTAACGGCAGTTAGCTATACAAACTTACCTGTCTACATCTTGCAGACAGCACAAACTCGGAAATAAAAGCTAGGGCACCTTTTACATATCAAACTAAACAAGAATTATTCTCGCAAAATATTCTCCCTGGCGGAAACAGAAACAAATACAACAAAACAACAATGATGTGACAGAAATGAATTTGCTAACCTCCAAACGAGCCGTGCCGTAGAAAACTGACCCTCTGACAGTCGTCTAGGGTGTTACCCGTCCAGGCCCCACGTGGATAGGCCTAATGGTCAGTTTGATTCGGTTCTCGAAATGAAGATGAGTTCCAGCTTCACTCTTTCCTTTCTCCAGTGACGGAGTACGAGCTAAAAAAAACTAGTTTCTGCGGGCGTCGATTCCCTAGCTTGCTACCCTTGAAGGTACAAGTTACCAAAACTAGCTCGAAAATATGAGCACAGAACCGACCTGTACAACAGTCAGCCTAGAACCTCCAATCAAAATCCACGCTTCCAACCGGGCAGACGACAGTGAGTGAGCTGAAAAGCAAAATTATGGAGCGGAAGAAATCCGGAATCCGGAATACACGAAAAGAACGATAATTTAGTAGAAAGGACTTAAAAAAAAGACGTCGCAAAGAAGAAGACAACAAACATAGATTATTTTTAAAAAAATTTATGTATTAAATAAATTACAAAAATTGTCATTTATATGTGATCCTCTCGCATATACATAACATATTCACGTCTTTCATAACGCTTATCCAATGCCTCTTCCTTTTTTTTTTTCTTTTGTTGTTTGTTTGTTGTGTGTGTTTTTGCTTTGCTTTGTTTTTTTTGAGTTGTTGTTGTGTGTTTTGGGGGTTTTTTGTGTGTGCGTGTGTTGTTGTTTTTTGGTTGGTTTTTCCCCTCTTATTATTCTATTTCTGTATCTGTATTGAATGAGTTATTCACTGGATAATCTATTTATTGCTCATCTGTCTGTCTTTATCAAATTTAAAAAAAAAGAATGAATGGATGTATGTTAAAATGTAAACTGCATGTATATGTTTGCTTGTGTTTGATTCATTCGTTCATTAAAAAAAAAGTTTGAAGAAAAAAAAAACATAGATTCAGAAACATGAATCCCTCATACATTTGAAACATTATTTTGTTACTATACCCACCCAAATAAAGCTTGTCTATGTTTATAGGCCTTCAATTTGTGACAGTGATCACATTAAGTAATAGTAAATGATGTTCTTTTGTGATTCCAGAAAGCAGAAGTTGTGCAGCCCACCCCTCCCCCCTCCATCCTCACCCACAGTGTTGACCCCAAGTCAGACAGAAGTTCAGCTCTCAAACCCAACAGACGTCACGTGTGTCAGAGATGTCCTGCCGCCTTTGTGCTGTTCAACAGTTTGAAACTTCATGCACAGTTTGTACATCGGGAGAAAATACAGGCTGAACCCCCTGTGTCCACCACAGCTGACTGTTGTGAGGTTGGTCACCAAAGTGATGGGAATGGGGGGAAGGAGGGGGGAGAGGCTAGTTGGAAAAAATATGTGCAGAGAAATTCATTGGCTGAATATGGCAGTGGGCAGGGAGATGGAAAGAACAGGAAAAAAAGGCATGTGTGTGATGTGTGCAGTAAGGCTTTCACCTCAGATTGTTACTTGAAGAGACACACACTGATTCATACTGGAGAGAAACCATTTGTGTGCAATGTGTGCAGTAAGGCTTTTAATCGGGCTGGTCACTTGAAGACACACAAAAGACTCCACACAGAAGAGAGGCCTTACAAGTGTCCGCACTGTGAGGCGGACTTTAATCAGTCAGGTCCCTTACAGACCCACATCCGGTCAGTGCATGCAGGGGACAGGCCTTACATCTGTGATGTCTGTGCGAAGGCTTTCTCTCGGACTGGTACCTTAGAAAGACACAAGAGAACCCACACGGGATTAAAACCTTACGTGTGTTCAGACTGTGGGAAAGGGTTTAGCCAGGCCACTGTTCTAAAGAGTCATCGCCTGACCCACACAGGGGAGAAACCTCACGTGTGTTCAGACTGTGGGAAAGGGTTTAGTGATCGCAGTACTCTAAGGAGACATCTCCTGACCCATACAGGTAAAAAACCCACCCCTGCCCTCACTGCCCTGCTGCCTTCACCAGGCCTGCTCAGTTGAAGAAGCACCTTGAGAAAGTTCACCAGTGAACAGTGCTCACCCTGCAGATACATCACAACATGACATCATTTCTTTAGGACATCACAACATGACATCATTTCTTTATGACATTACAACATGACATCATTTCTTTATGTCATCACAACATGACAATTTTTTTATGACATCACAACATGCCATTTCTTTATGTCATCACAAAATGACATCATTTCTTTATGACATCACAGGTGTTATTGTAGCTTGTGTTCTCCTGCACTTTGAAAAGTATACATGCGCCCTTTCTATTTCTTGAAGGATTTTTTGTTGCTGAACACACACACTCACACAGAGACACTCACTCACTCACTCACATATAGACACACAACCGAATAATAGTGAGAATATAGACTCACTTCGTGAACCAAAAAGTGTTATTTCCTGACTGATCCATCATTACCTGGTCGTTTCATCCTTGTTTCATGAAATCATTTAGGTGGCAAACAAAATGATGAAGAATCGGTTACAACAAACCTCAAGTACTGTATATTGGACTGCAGTAGTGTGTTCATGTTGTGAGTATTTGTTTTCATTTCTTCACTAAAATAACGATGGCTTACACATTCCAAAGCATGCAGGCATGTAAACAGCTTCTCAAAAATCTTTCCGTAATTTAAGAAAGCTCCGCTGACAAAAAAAGTCTCCACCGTTTTCACTAGCGCAATGTTATTCTCAAACAGTGCTGTCTGTATTTCGATGAGTGACGCTTGCACTCGCGAGCAAATGGCGTGTTTAGGACGGCAAAGAAAAAATGAAATGACAATGTAGGGCGTACATTGTCACTGTTAGTGTTGCCATACAAAAACATGAAATGGGTATGTTATAGCATGAAAAAGTTTTTGTGTAAACACCTTGAAATGTGTGTGTGTGTGAGGGAGAGAGCGTGTTTCCGTAGTATCAATACTTACTTTTCAATTGAACTAAAAACCATCAAAACGCTACAATTTTTCAATGAAAAAGTAAAAAATCGCAAAATTTTATTTTTATGTTTCACAAAATCAGTATTTAACAGGTAAGAATGAAATAGGTGTATGCGTGTATAAGACCTCATTTAGGATGATTTTTGAAGGTCTTATAAAGGAGATTCCACTGTAGTGCCTTTGGAAATGAATATTGTTCATTTGTATGTGCCACATGTAATATGATTGAGTACAGAGTGTCTGTATAAATAAGAACAATAGAAATATGTGTATTTGTGGGCATCATAATCCCCTATGATCCTGCACACTGTTAGGATTGTAAGGCCTGAACACTACGATCCTGCACACTGTTAGGATTTTAAGGCCTGAACACTATGATCCTGCACACTGTTAGGATTTTAAGGCCTAAACACTATGATCCTGCACACTGTTAGGATTTTAAGGCCTGAACACTATGATCCTGCACACTGTTAGGATTTTAAGGCCTGAACACTACGATCCTGCACACTGTTAGGATTTTAAGGCCTGAACACTACGATCCTGCACACTGTTAGGATTTTAAGGCCTAAACACTATGATCCTGCACACTGTTAGGATTTTAAGGCCTGAACACTATGATCCTGCACACTGTTAGGATTTTAAGGCCTGAACACTACGATCCTGCACACTGTTAGGATTTTAAGGCCTAAACACTATGATCCTGCACACTGTTAGGATTTTAAGGCCTGAACACTACGATCCTGCACACTGTTAGGATCTTAAGGCCTGAACACTACGATCCTGCACACTGTTAGGATTTTAAGGCCTGAACACTATGATCCTGCACACTGTACAGTGTTAGGATTTTAAGGCCTAAACACTATGATCCTGCACACTGTTAGGATTTTAAGGCCTGAACACTACGATCCTGCACACTGTTAGGATTTTAAGGCCTGAACACTATGATCCTGCACACTGTTAGGATTTTAAGGCCTGAACACTATGATCCTGCACACTGTTAGGATTTTAAGGCCTGAACACTATGATCCTACACACTGTTAGGATTTTAAGGCCTAAACACTATGATCCTGCACACTGTTAGGATTTTAAGGCCTGAACACTACGATCCTGCACACTGTTAGGATTTTAAGGCCTAAACACTATGATCCTGCACACTGTTAGGATTTTAAGGCCTAAACACTATGATCCTGCACACTGTTAGGATTTTAAGGTCTAAGCACTATGATCCAGCACACTGTTAGGATTTTAAGGTCTAAGCACTATGATCCAGCACACTGTTAGGATTTTAAGGTCTGAACACTACGATCCTGCACACTGTTAGGATTTTAAGGCCTAAGCACTATGATCCTGCACACTGTTAGGATGTTAAGACCTAAACAATATGATCCTGCACACTGTTAGGATTTCAAGGCCTAAACACTACGGTCCTGCACACTGTTAGGATTTTAAGGCCTAAACACTATGATATTCACACTGTTAGGATTTTAAGGCCTGAACACAGGATTGGGGAGGAAGGTGGGGGTGGGGTAGACTTCTTTTCCAGCACTTTGTTGACCAGCTTGCCCTTGAGTGTCTTTGTACTGTGTACTTGGTTTTTAATGTGGACACCATTGTTTTTTCATTGCCGTAATTATGTGTAACAGCAGTATCAACAAAGTTTATTATGTGTTTTCAGCCTTTGTTTTACTACTGTCACATGTGTCCTATTTCTGAAGTGAGCACACTGAGCACTGGTATGAGTGTTTGCCTGGAATCTGTAACTTTTTGTGTAACAACTTTGAACAGTTTAAATTATATGGATGTCTGTGTACATATGGGGGCATGTGAGAGTGTTTCTGTGTAACAACTATGAAGAGTTTAATTAAATGGATGTTTGTGTACATATGGGGGCATGTGAGAGTGTTTCTGTGTGCACATGTGTGAGCCCAAGCATTTTTATTTCCTTATGTGCAAAAAAGAAAGAACAGCATGAGTTAAAGAACACAGAATGATCTGCACATCTATAGGTGTGTAGTGTGCTGTGCTGTAGGTCTACACAGACACTGGCTGACACAGAACAGCATGAGTTAAAGAACACCTGATGATCTGCACATCTATAGGTGTGTAGTGTGCTGTGCTGTAGGTCTACACAGACACTGGCTGACACAGAACAGCATGAGTTAAAGAACACCTGATGATCTGCACATCTATAGGTGTGTATTGTGCTGTGCTGTGGGTCTACACAGACACTGGCTGACAGAACAGCATGAGTTAAAGAACACCTGATGATCTGCACATCTATAGGTGTGTAGTGTGCTGTGCTGTAGGTCTACACAGACACTGGCTGACACAGAACAGCATGAGTTAAAGAACACCTGATGATCTGCACATCTATAGGTGTGTAGTGTGCTGTGCTGTAGGTCTACACAGACACTGGCTGACACAGAACAGCATGAGTTAAAGAACACCTGATGATCTGCACATCTATAGGTGTGTAGTGTGCTGTGCTGTAGGTCTACACAGACACTGGATGACACAGAACAGCATGTGTTAAAGAACACGTAATGATCTGCACATCTATAGGTGTGTATTGTGCTGTGCTGTGGGTCTACACAGACACTGACTGACACAGAACAGCATGAGTGAAAGAACACCTGATGATCTGCACATCTATAGGTGTGTAGTGTGCTGTGCTGTAGGTCTACACAGACACTGGCTGACACAGAACAGCACGAGTTAAAGAACACCTGATGATCTGCACACACACAGATACAGACACCTGCACTACACTGGTCCCCACTACACTATGGATGATCCACACTGGCTGACACACATGCACACACGTTCACTACACTGGTCCCCACTACACTATGGATGATCCACACTGGCTGACACACATGCACACACGTTCACTACACTGGTCCCCACTACACTATGGATGATCCACACTGGCTGACACACATGCACACACGTTCACTACACTGGTCCCCACTACCCTGGATGATCCACACTGGCTGACACACATGCACACACGTTCACTACACTGGTCCCCACTACACTACTCTGGATGATCCACACTGGCTGACACACATGCACACACGTTCACTACACTGGTCCCCACTACACTACCCTGGATGATCCACACTGGCTGACACACATGCACACACCTTCACTACACTGGTCCCCACTACACTACCCTGGATGATCCACACTGGCTGACACACATGCACACACGTTCACTACACTGGTCCCCACTACACTACTCTGGATGATCCACACTGGCTGACACACATGCACACACCTTCACTGCACTGGTCCCCACTACACTATGGATGATCCACACTGGCTGACACACATGCACACACGTTCACTACACTGGTCCCCACTACACTACCCTGGATGATCCACACTGGCTGACACACATGCACACACGTTCACTACACTGGTCCCCACTACACTACCCTGGATGATCCACACTGGCTGACACACATGCACACACCTTCACTACACTGGTCCCCACTACACTACTCTGGATGATCCACACTGGCTGACACACATGCACACACGTTCACTACACTGGTCCCCACTACACTACTCTGGATGATCCACACTGGCTGACACACATGCACACACCTGCACTACACTGGTCCCCACTACACTACCCTGGATGATCCACACTGGCTGACACACATGCACACACGTTCACTACACTGGTCCCCACTACACTACTCTGGATGATCCACACTGGCTGACACACATGCACACACGTTCACTACACTGGTCCCCACTACACTACTCTGGATGATCCACACTGGCTGACACACATGCACACACGTTCACTACACTGGTCCCCACTACACTACCCTGGATGATCCACACTGGCTGACACACATGCACACACGTTCACTACACTGGTCCCCACTACACTATGGATGATCCACACTGGCTGACACACATGCACACACCTGCACTACACTGGTCCCCACTACACTATGGATGATCCACACTGGCTGACACACATGCACACACCTTCACTACACTGGTCCCCACTACACTATGGATGATCCACACTGGCTGACACACATGCACACACGTTCACTACACTGGTCCCCACTACACTACTCTGGATGATCCACACTGGCTGACACACATGCACACACGTTCACTACACTCGTCCCCACTACACTACTCTGGATGATCCACACTGGCTGACACACATGCACACACGTTCACTACACTGGTCCCCACTACTCTGGATGATCCACACTGGCTGACACACATGCACACACGTTCACTACACTGGTCCCCACTACACTATGGATGATCCACACTGGCTGACACACATGCACACACCTGCACTACACTGGTCCCCACTACACTACTCTGGATGACAGTTTTGAGTTTGAAAGCCGTTCATAAATTGTTCAGAATGTTAGTGTGTTAGAATTTGAATTGGTATGTTGTTATAAGTTGGGCTTGTGTTTAATAAAGTTAGATTTTGAACTGTTTCTTCTTCTTCTGCGTTCCCAAGCCATATGGCCATAATGGGTAAAGCATGTATGTATCCGGTTTTCAGTTTTCACTGGTCTCCCCACTGCGTACAGCCGACATATTCTGATTTTGGAGGAGCTCAAAGCAGAAAAATGATTTTTATTTGTAAGATTGGTTTAAAAAAAGTTAGGATAGAGAAATGACCAATAAATCAGAAAGATAGTAGATAACAGAAAGCAAAGGGAAAAGGCAGAGTCAAAAAACTGGCAGATTAAAGGAAGTTGCAAGCACCAAACTTCCAGAAGGCATTGGAACTATTTTTACAAAAAAGAAAGACAGCTTTTTCAAGGATCGGAACACTCAACTTTGCTCTGGTTTCCTAAAAATTGTGCCGCAAAAAAAGGTGATTCCTCCTTGGCGGAGATGGCGGAGAGAGTAGCCGTTTTGGATGGAGTGGGTGGAGGATACTCATTGTGTTTGAAGCGTTTTCTTTTTTTGTAGTGCAGTAAGAAAAAAGAGGCTTGTATTTGCACACACACACACACGCACGCACATTGAAGGTCTATAGTTCATATCACTCAAAATCGCCTTGTCATAAGGCTGTCAGACGCTACATAGTCATTAAAATGTTACATCCCTGCATGTATAATATAAAAGTCATTAAAATGTTACATAGCAGGTATAAAACATACACATGCGCGTGCGTGACACGGGCACGCACGCACATACACACATCACGAAAAACATTAAGCATTTCATGGATTTTTGTTTTTATTACACCTTTGTTGTTTCTTAGATTATGCACGCAAGATACCTAAATGAACGGGAAAGCAAAGCACACCGAATGAGGAAACAAAGCACACACACACACACATCATATCATTTTTTATGGATGGCTTGTTGAAAAAAAGCATGTTTTGCTTATACAATGTTCCCATCTGGAAATAAAATTTTGACTTGACTTGACTTGACTTCACACACACACACACACATACACACACACACGCATTTCGAAAATGTCGTGCAAACAATTTGGCACACGCCTTCTCTTTGGATGAAAGAATTTGACTTCCAGCACCTCCGCCAAGGGGGAATCGCCGATTAGACGGTTTGATTTCTTGGAAACCAGAGCAAAGTGATGTTGCAATCTCTGTAAAGGGTGTTTTTCTGGTGATCTCGACGTGTTTCTTGCAAAAACTAATCCGCCCAGGTCCACCTTTAATGTTTATTAACCTTTACCGGATCACGCTTTTGACTACACAGACACGATCGTGCGGGTCTTCCACGACCCATACTCAGTAAAAAAAAAGGGACATGCATTTTAACAGTGTGTATCCCTGTCCAGATGATGCGGGTCCTCCAGGACCCCTACTCGTCAAAGAGTCACCATGTGTTTATACTTCTCCAGATGGCGCGTGTCTCCCACGACCCCTACTCAATGCACTGCAGTGACCTATTTCTGCTCTTTAAAGTAGGGGTCGTGGGAGACCCGCGCCATCTGGACAAGCATATTAAAATGATGCGTCATATTACGTCATTTATATTTTATGCACATTAATGAAATTTAACACACTTAAAGCCATTTACGTTTTTGACAGTCATGAAATTTCATGAAGATTGCTTAAATAGTTTTAGAGATATAATATTTTGTATGTGTCAAGTGGTCGTGGGCGACCCCGGAAGTCTGGTAAAGGTTAACAATATGGTCCAGTTTCCCCCTCTGTTCTGTGCAGGCCTACATTCTGTTACTTGTTCCACAATGGTTGCAGGTTTATTCCAAAGGTTATTAAATTCATTAAATGTTTGTACTTTAACTGTGTGTTCAGTAAAGCAGTGTGTGTACGTGTACGTGTACGCACATGTGTGCTTTCAGACTACATTTATTGTCACAAGAAATCATTCCTGTGAAATTCGAGCTGACATCACATGGAGAGCTTGTCATCCCTAGTGCAGCACCACCCATTTCTACATGCTATTTTTAGCTGTGTGAGGGGGGGGGGAGGGGGGGGGGCTGTGACATTTTCCTCAACTGACCACTCTTTGTTGCCACTGGTTTCTTAAACCTGTGAACTGCATGAGCACGTGGGTTGCTCTGCGATCCTTGGTAGCAGTGGAGCACACCTTCATATTCTGTGATCGGTCAGACCGTCTGACCATAGCCTTGTATGCAAGCTCTTTGGTCTCTCTCTCTCCCTCACACATACACTCTCTCTCTCTCTCTCTCTCTCTCTCTCTCTCTCAAAGCTATTTTCATGTACAAAATTGTGAATAAACTGACACCGGCCTATCTATGCAAACGATTTCCTATTACTAACATTCGTAGCAAAAATATAATTTATATTCCTCGCCCTAGAACAAACCTGTTTATGACCTCCCTTACATACTCCGGTAGCAAATTATGGAATGAATTAGAAAATTGCAATAAAAACCTAATAAGTGTCTCATCCTTTAAAAGAACATATCTCAAACACCTCTTAGAAAAGTTTTAAGCTATTAACTTCCTTGAAATATTCGCTGTTTGTTTAGAAATAATAATGACTTTACGTAAATATAATGTTTCTCTATAACGTGGGGTTATTAGTGTATTGTATTCTATCATTGGACCATGAGCGTATTTGCACCTGTGTGTTCGAACACACCACGAGAGACTAGGTATGCATGTTTTGGTATAGTTATAGGATATGTTGTATGTTTTGTGTGTGTGCGAGTACGTGAACGAGCTCTTCGTTTGAGCTTGAATTTTTGTCGCATGCTCTTCAATTTAATGTGAACATGCCTGTTGTTATTTTCTATTCTTGTTATGCATTTTTTATTTTATTTTTGTTTTCCTTTTCTTGTTATTTGGCTTTTCATTTTCCCCTCGAGGGCATGGTGTAAAGAAGCTTGAGCTTATCCGTTTACCCTCATTAAGCATTCGTATTCGTATTCTCTCTCTTCTCTCTCTCTCTCTCTCTCTCTCTCTCTCTCTCTCTCTCTCTCTCTCTCTCTCTCTCTCTCTCTCTCTCTCTCTCTCTCTCTCTCTCTCTCCCTGTGCTCCCATGCGCACAAACTGACAAACAGCACCCCCAACACCCACCCCAACCCAACACACATTAATGACATACTTGTATGCTCCAAAACACACGCACACGCACGCACCCACACACACACACACACACACACACACACACACTTCTCAGTCTTCTTCTTCCAGTTAATCGGCCAACATCAACATCTACGGGTTGAAGGCGACTACCGATATAATGAAAACAAAAGAAAACAAAGGTCACCACGCAGCGCTGAGACACAGAAATAGATCATAGATGAATGAAATAATGTATAAATAAATGATTAATAAATAACAATAACATTACATAGAGAGGGGGGGGGGGGGGGGGGTCAGTGTTGCTACTTCTGATATGCCCAGCATTAGTGGAGCTGCCGGACAGGCACAATGCTTTTCAGCTCCCAGCAAGCTGGGGACCTAGTCCGCAACCAAGCCAGACCAGAACAGCAGTAAGGATCGATGGATATAGGGGGCCGGGAGTGTGGGATGGGGGGAGGTGTCGAAGTTTGTTAAATTAATTATTATTAGTATTAGAACACTTAGCACGCCTAATCAATTTAATGGCCCTAGGCGTTTACTATATAACAATATAATATACACATATAACAGCACATATAATAATATTTAACATATAGCATAAATAATGGCAAATAAAAATTACATAAACACTCAAGACGGTCAAACAAACAGACATAGAATTACAGACATGCGCGCGCGCGTATGCGCGTGCACACCACACATGCGTACTCACACACCCACACAAATAATTATATGCGCTCACCAAGCGCAGACGTTCACTCTCAGACATGCACAAACCAAGTCATGAAGGAAAGGATTAGTTTTGTTATTTAGGAAACAGATGAGTTTTGAGATGGCGTTTGAATGTGGGCAGAGAGGATGAGTAGGGGAAGACGGGGGTAAAAAGCGCAATGGGCGGGAAGAAGCCCACCCCAATTATCTCATGAAATAAAGAAAATTTCAGTCAAATTTGCCCATGAGACGAATGCTAGACATTAACGCTCGTCTCATGGCAAAATGAGACTGAAATTTGCTTCATTTCATGAGATAATTGGGGTGGGCTTCTTAACCCGCCCCATGCGCTTTTTACCCCGTCTTCCCCTATCTGAGAGAGCGACCAGGCAACTGATTCTAAGTTACAGGAGCTTGATAGGAGCCAAGTCTGGAGCTGAAGAGGTCTAGTGACTCAGCTTCTACAGTTGCTTGGGGCAGGGCGTTCCACTGAGTGTGGGATTGTCCGTGGGAAAAACAACATTTGTCTGTACTGCGTACTGCAAGATACACACGCATGCACAACATACCATAACATACCACACGCACATGCATGTGTGCGCAGAGGTAAAGTGCAGAGAGGCATTTTATTTTTATTTTCTTCCCAATTACGCGGCATAGCGTTGGGGTCCAATTAGCGGGACCTGGCTGGCTGGGTCAATCTCTCGCTTGGCGCGGCATCATCATGTTGGGGACCGATTAGCGGGACCTGGCTGGCTGGGTCATTCTCTTGCTTGGAAATGGCAGTGCATCATCATGATATGGACTGATTAGTGGGACCTGGCTGGCTGGGTCTCATTCTCTCGCTTGGCACGGCATCACATCATTTTAGGGACCGATTAGTGGGACCTGGCTAGTGATGGGCCAAGGTTTCTATTTCATTCCTTCTCTTTCTCCTGTCCACTTTCTTCTCACTTGATAATTTGTTGTCTCGCGCATTCCCGTAGATCCTGCAAGTGGTTTTTTGTACAGCGACATTAATAGCGAAAAGAGGAGAGATAAACTGGATGTTTTTTACGTCTTGGGTCTGAATTAGACAGGTTATATATGGGACATTATTGTAAATACAAATATGGTGGTAAAAATACTGGAGGCAATGCCCGTGATACCCCAGGTATCAAAATCGGCGAAAAACCAGTAAAGTCACGATGTTTTAAAATGAATACAGATAGCTGTAGCGGTGACCACGCCTCGGTTAAACCCTCAATCGGCTGTGGCACCGCGAAGTCATAATAGTCAGAAGTAATAAGGGTAAGGAAAGGAAGGGAGAAACAAACAGAAAGATCGAGAGACAGTGTCCTGTTGATCTGAATTAAACATTATTTAAACCAAACAGAGATGGGTTTTTTCAATACTGACTGTAAAGCGCTTTGTGCTCTACAAATCCGTGTATTATTATTATTATTATTATTATTATTATTATTATTAATGAGACGGCTTGAATATTGAAGACAGAGACTGAAAGACTTTGTCGTCTGCTACAGAAACGAACTATAACTCTTGAAAGGAAATCACAGTGAATGTTCTTTGATGACTCTTTACTGTGGTAAGGGTGAAAAGGTAATTTTACTCAAGATGGCGGTGTGTGTTGGTCGCGTGCACTAGGGGTGGGGAACTGGTAGAGAGCCGATAACGGAAAGAGGTGAGGTGCTCGGGTTGGGTGTGGGTTAGCAGGGGTTAGAAACCACATAATAGTGCAGCAGAATCTCACGTGACATCGACAGAATATCAGAAGTGATGTGTTTGGCCCACAGGAAAGAACGAAAACAAAAGTGAAGTTGGCTTTGTGGCGTTGCAAATCTGTCGCTCGTGCAATCTTGCAGCTCGATAACCTATGAATTCTGTATTTGCGACATTGACTCATGATTGAGCAAGAACCACAAATTTCCACCTTTTTCTAGGGATATGGTTAGGCATTGAGCATGACCAACAAATTTCACTTTTTGTTCCGTGGGTTAGTGGTGTTGGTTTTGGTAAATGGTTCAAAGTAAGGAATAAAGTGAAATTTGTGAAGTCGCAAATACACACTCTCATAGTAACGAGCGACAGATTGCACGCGACAGCTTCCTATGCCATAGGCTATGGTGTAGGGATGTTACTTAAATTTTTTGAAATTATCAAACTTTCAAAGTCATAATCATATTTACATCCGTCGAAAGGGAAATCATAAACTTCCCAACGGTGCATTTCTTTTAAGAACGGATTGACCCTGTAACCTAAAGTTTAGCTTTTACGTCCCTCCCGGCGCGAAAGCCATATGGACCAGGTTGCCACCATTAACGTAGTGATGCCCCCTCAGTAAATCAAGTCAACCTATGGCGATATTTTTCACGCCAGAGGACAAGTCCAATGCACTAGGTGCCTTATCACAGCGATTTTCTTACTTGGGCGTAGTGATAGAGAGAGTGATGGTATGACCCTCACGGTCTCTCTCTCTTTCTTTATCCCCAACTAATACTATAGAAGAGGATTTCGCCCCGACAACGAGCGTCATGCCCTCTAGGTGTGAGAACAATCGCACTAGTCTCTCATTGAGGCAACGTTTTGACAAACTATGTCACAAGGCACACGAGCCTTGTCAATATAATACAGAAGAAGATCATACCCAACCGAGTTTTCACTGCCGAAGAAGGCCTATTGTCGGAAGAGTTCCTGTGATATGGGAACCTTACTTTTTATTTATTTGGGGGATGGACCCTGTCAGAAGCTACACCCATTTTATAACTAATTATAGTTATTTTTTTCAAGATATAAACAAGAAGGAAAATTGTGACCACTTCTTTGTTTTATGAAGAAAGTACATACTTTAGAATATCAAAATAATCCCACATTAAGCATTTCGCGTCCGAATGCAAAAGAGACGTAACTCAAATTGTCAATCTTCGATGTGTTGAACTTAGTTGATCTAGACAAGCTGCCATCATCTAACAATGGACTTACAGTTGATCTAGACCAAGCTGCATCATCTAACAATGGACTTACCAGTTGATCTAGACAAGCTTCATCATC
>CM065712.1:33292714-33340214 GCA_017654935.2 Phymorhynchus buccinoides
TTTCATCTATACCTACAACACTTGGGCAGAAAGAAGAAGAAAATCTGAAGAAGCTAAGCTGATTAAAATGGCTGCAGGCTTACAGACAGAAGCTCCATGACTTATGAATCATATCAACAGATACATATGCCAAATGATATGATCATTGCTGTTTGGAATTATCTCCCAGTTGATCTCCGTCATGAACCAAACTCTCTCTGGTTTCAAAGCTAAAAACTTAATGTGGACTCACTTCTTTCAAAGCTCATTTGATTTCTAAGTTTTTCATTCTTGTTCTTGCCTACCTGGTTTCACGAATGGGTGAGAATGTCTTTGTGTGACTGCGTGATGTTTCAGTGAATGGAATAGTCGACCTGAGGATGAGTATTTTAAGTTTTTTTATAGAAAAGGCGCTATGCAAATACCATCTATTTATTATTTATTATTTATTATTATTATTATTATGTATTAGGACTATATTTTATTATTAGTTATTATTGATTATGTATTATTAATTATTATTATTATTAAACCAATATGTTATTAATTTATTGTTCATTACATGTATTAGTATTATTATTATTATTATTATTATTATTATTATTATCAGTTTTTTGTATGGTAAAAACCGGAAGATGCAGTAATTTGGGGCAAAAGGCGCCAAAACATATATATCTTTTCCGACGTTTGCACTCTTGCATGACCGAACGTTTTCCTTTCAAATTTAAACGGTTAGCTATGCCTGCATGTAGCGTGGATGGTCCTCTATCGTTTACATTTAATACAAAATCTAGCAATCGCCCCGTGGCCAGTTAAATTCCCGTGGCAGTTTAACCCTCATGGACAGTATTGAACAATACTGGAGGCAATGCCCGGCGAGGCAGTGCCTAAACGCAGCAAAGTCCCGATTTTTTGTTGATAATAATACTAGATAACCTGATTAGTGTCATCCCCTTGTAATCTCCAGCTGGCCCCACCCCCCCCCCCTCCCCCCCCCCTACCACCCCAGAACCGATGCCGGAGATACGGTCGAGAGGCCCGGCGGATGCGCGTTTCGCGCATTTGCCGAACCGCGCAAATGACACGGCCACCTCGGTTGCCGTTGCCATCGCCCCGTTAGGGCTCACAGCAAATTTGAAGCGATTCGGTCGAAAAACGGCGGAGTTATAAGGCCCGTTTTTGTGTTTCACACACACACACACACACACGGGACGGACAGTTGGCTTTTTACTATATGGTGTGTGTAGATTCAAAGAGAAGAGAAAGAGGATTGTTTGCTTAGGGAGGAGGGGAAGGGGGGCGTTGTGTCCCACCTTACCTTACTATGAAGATGGCCCTAGTCGTCTCCGACTTTTCACCGTCCATATAAGGGTCTGCGACCAATTGGACGTAAATGTCATCTTCACCCTCCGACTTTTAAGCCGGCGCCACACACGTTCGTTCTTTAATTTAACGTCTATCCACCTTACAGTGATCTTAGACAACAACAACAACAACAACAACAACAACAACAACAACAACAACAAAAGTATATGTATGATTATGTGCAAATGTCCGTTTAAGGGGGTTGTGGGTGTGCGTGTAGGAAGATACGAAGGATTGTTAATCTATGCATGCATATAATGTACATGAATAAATGGGGTGAGGGTATGTGTATCTGAGTACCTGTATGATTTAGACCCTATGTTAATGAAACGTCAGTGAAATACATAAACTTAGACTTACTTCTAAATATTTAAAGGTGGAAAAAAAAGAGAAAAAAAACAACAACAAAAAACAATAAATGAACAATATTAAACTCCAAAAAAGGAAAGTAAAATACTTAACAAGAACATCAAAGCAAAGGTCCAATTGGGCTCCTAATAAGTCCCCGAACAACTTCTAGAATCTTTGATTCATCACAAAGAATGTCTTCATAGGCTGTCATTGATGGTTTCGTGTCCAACAACCAAGCCGGTAAATAGTTTTTCAGATGTTTACAAAGAAAAATCACATGGAAAGGTGTAATATGATGGCCACAAATGCAGGTTACATTTTTACAGAATTTTGTTTTCAGTGCATCAAGCCTGAATTTAAAAAACTAAACTTTTTAGAATCCGCCCTTGATGAAGACTTTGTCCTGTTTTATAATCTATAAGCTTTTTAAAGAATTTTCCTTTTTTGTTCTTTTTTTTATAGAGGGTAGGGTCTCAGTTTGTCTTCTAAACACAGAATCCCAGGATGCTTTTTCTAAAAGACTGTAATGTTCATGTAGCGATAAAGGAATATGAACTTTTGCTAAACTGTTTTCAGTGGCTGCGATATTTTTTGCTAACCGGTCAACTCTTTCATTTGCAGATAATCCACAATGTGATGGGATCCAACAAAAGTCAATAGAAGAACCACGCAAAGACAAAAAATGAATTAAATGGTGAATTTCTGATATAAGTTCTCCTCTCACTCTTGTATGGGAGTATTTTAAGGCTTGTAAAACAGATTTTGAATCAACACAAAATAGTATCTGAAAGATGGAAAATGGAAAACTAAGAAGATAATTTAATGCCATAATAATGGCAACAAGTTCTGCGGTAAATATAGAAAAATTCTTTCCTATATGATATGATTTCTCTATTTTTAACGATGGAATGACGAATGCAGCACCTGATAAATGATTGTCAAGTACAGAGCCATCTGTATATATTTTGAGATGATTTACATAAGTTTCATTTATATGTGTCTTAACATATGTTGGTAGCAAAGGCCCATCACATTTTCTTAAATCTGTGTATTCAATATCATAAGAAGCATTACCAAGTTCCCATTTAGGAATTGTGCTATAAGTTATCTGACGGGCTACTGTTCTGGGTTCAACACCCGCATCTGTAAACAAATCAGACGTATATGAGCCAATTGTTTTCAGATAATCAATTTTCTGTGCCCGCTTAGGAAAGTCTATTTCTGATTTTAATTGAGTTTCCTTTACACACGAATTTTGTGTTGTATGACTTCTTAGAATATATTTTGCTGACGCAAGTTTCATATATTCTTCAAATGGTAATATTCTAATTTTTCCCCATGGCTGTTTACTTACCATTTTAAGTAAATTTAAAGCTTTTCTGGCTTTTGTCAGAACACTTTCTAAATGGTAGTTCCAGCTCAATTTAGAAGCTAAATTTACTCCTAAAAATTTTACAACTTTTTTTTATATTCAAGGCGCAATCCATCAATTTGAAAAGAAGGTAGAGGGTTAGGGTCATAGCCAGTATTGAAGAGAACGATATGCGATTTTTCAGGCGAAAGAGCTAATCCGTTTTCATTCATGTACTTACTAATTTTGTCCAGTTCATTTTGATATATCTTTTTAAGATAGTTAATTGATCTAGCAGGTGTATGTCTTTTTAGAGTAACTTTCATTCATATGCAGATGTCATCAGCATATTGTACTAGTTCAACATTTTTTGACACTGCTTTTGGAAGATCGTGCATCAAAATGTTAAAAAGGATTGGAGCTATCACAGCTCCTTGTGGTATTCCCATTTGGAGATGTCTTTGGTTGGAATACACATTACCTACCCTAGTCTACCCTAGTGAATTGACATCAAACCTTAAACCACCCATGGCAAGTGGGTGGCAACCTCGGCAAATGGGTGGCAAGTGGCCGGATTCAGGGACATCCGTGGTCGACACGACAGCGGCCTGCCGACCTTAAACCACCCCATCGGATTATGGGTGGCAAAGGCTCGGATTCAGGGTGAATGAACGTCGGCATGCCACCTGAAAATATCCCATGGTCGGTCAATGACGTCGGGCCGACGCGTCGGCTCGACGTCGACAGGATGGGCAGAAACGACAGGTAGGCGACGTCGGCAACCGATGATTTGCCGACGTCGGTATTTGAGCGGCGTGCTATCTGGGTAGCGGGATTATCCCCCAAGCCTGTGCCCAAGCTGCTGGTTGTATAAAAACAGCTATAGCGGGCTTATACTATTTATTCTGATCGCTTCTCGGCCTTTTGGCTAAGACAGTGATTCAGGAACATAATTTTTTGTTTATACCCTGGTTTGTTTGTTCAGCCCGTCGTACATGGCGAAAGCCGATACGCGACGTTAAACTGAACTTCCATCCTTATCCCCCAAGCCTGTGCCCAAGCTGCTGGTTGTATAATCACAGACCAAAAACTAACACAAAGATTTAAAGATGGCCGTCTTTTGAACTCTGCCAAAGCGAAGAGTGCTTGATTCGGTTTATTTACAATAGTTTTTGGTAAGATACGTATATGTGTTTCTTCTAAACGACAGCTTTTTGAAGCGAACGAGTCAGGCTATGCATTTTTTGTTCCTTGTAAGAAACGAGATCGTTCTATAATTCCAACTAATCAAGGCGTTGTCGTCTGCTTTTGTTTGCTGAGGCGCCAATCATTCTTCTTCTCTTCTTCTTCTTCTTCGCCTTAGGCAGCCAACTTCATCACGCTGAAGATTCTGCTTCTTCCAGTAATAATTAATGTCGAGGTCAGGTAGGACCTGACCTGGTCAGGTATTTGGACGACCAGGCCTTGCAGCCTCTCAATGCGTCCTTCCTTTTGGTTAGTGTTTGGCAATTGCTGTGGCGGTTTTTAGCATCCATATTGATGCACTAATCATGGATGTACTTTAACAGGGCAATTTTTGGATCACTGTCTAGGAGGTTTTTGAATTTGTTAGTATCTGAGGCCAGTTTAGTATGTGCAGGGAGGTTGTTCCAATATTGGGTGACTGTTAGAAAAAAAGTTTTTTTCCACCTGCCGTTTATCAGCAGGCCCTAATCATCCATTTGAAGATTCTGATGATACAGTACTGAGAAGGGTTCTGCGCAGTCTGCTTTTTTCAGCTTTGTGTTGCAACTTGCATGCACAAATAATACCCTTTTTCGAGCTAGGTTAATGTGACTATTTAGGATTAGGATTAGGATTTAGGGACTCAAAACATAGCCGTAAGGCTTTCCTGTCCCATCTTTTAATTTATTTAGTTGTTTGTCTCGGTCTGTCGCACACTCAGTTTTTGTTAATATTATTCATCGTAATCATACATAACTGCCTTATAGTCATTCCATTCGTCGAGAAGGTTTTTAAAAATGTTAGTATTCTGTGCTCTTTTCATGTTAGGTGGTAATTTATTCCATACAGGTGCAACTCTGTTAGTAAAATAAAATTTTCTATTATTAGTCCTGCAGTGTTGAATAAATATTTTGTCGGTACTGTTCCTTGTTTTGTCAAAATCTGATATTGTGAATAAGTCATGTACATTTAGGTCATCTACACTATTAAATATTTTATAAGTTTGAATTAGGTCACCCCTAATTCTCTTTGGGATTTGGTCAGGTAGATTAAGACGACTAGGCCTCGCGGCCTCTCGAGCGTCTTTTTTTGTTTTGTTGAGTTGGCACAGCTGTGACGGTTTTAGTAGACTATTACTATTAGTCATACTGGTATTTTAATTTACTAAGGTTTGGGTCTTTGTCCAGGAGGTTTTTGAATTTGTTGGTATCAGGTGGAGCGTCGATTTACCCAAAAGGACCCAAAAGGAAACTTTAAGAGACCCAAAAGGACCCAAAAGGAAACTAACGGACCCAAAAGTGTGTGTGAATGTGTATGTCATTGTATATATGTGTGTGCGTGTCACTATATGTGTGTGTGTTTTTGTTTGTTTTTGTTTTATTCACTTTTTTAAGTGGTCTATGACTTGTCAGTTAACAAAAATATCACTTGTTTTCTCGTAGCAAACCTGTTGTGAGACATTTTGACCTCACGAAGTGATGCTCACCTCTTTTGTTTTTACTTTTTTTATTTTTTATTTATTCTCATTTTTTTCTTTTTAAGTCTTTTTTTGTTGTTTTGGGATTGACGTCCTGAGAGAGAGAGAGATTGATAATAGAGTAAATACAATTGACTATTGAGAGTATCTTTTTCTGTACACACACACACACACACACACACACACACACGCATACACACACTTTTGGGTAAATCGACGCACCGGTATCAGGTGCAAGTTTTGTCTGAGCAGGAAGTGTGTTCCAATAGTTAGTCACTCTGTTATTGAAAAAGTGTCTGCTGATGTTAGTTCTACTATACTGTGTTAGTATTTTTAATTCATTTCTAGTCTTTGAAAATTTTTAAATCTGGAACAAACTTTTGTTAGTAATACATGTAGTATAACAAACTTTTGTTAGTATGAATTTACTTGTAATAGTATTTACTTGTAATTTAACAATGCATTTTTACAACAACATTATTAGGGCCTATTTTGTATGAGCACTTCTAAGTAATTTAGTTCTATGAGAATTAGGTTAACAGCGTGTGTGTGTGTGTGAGTCCCCCCACCCCCACCCCTGCCCCTCTACACCCTCTACCCTACCTACTCCGCCTACTCCCCCCCCCCTTGAGCTGATCATCTGGGCAGCTGTTCCTTTCCCACAGTACTTGTGTTTTTAGATGATACCGGAAACCCCTGTTTGTACACATCATAGTTGTCAACAAGCTGACAGATGTCAAAGCGAAGAAGGAGAAGGAGTCAGAGAGTGCATACATCATGTGTGTGTGTGTGTGTGAGACAGAGAGAGAGACGTCATTTTTGGGAAAAGTTCTTCAGATAAAACTTTTCAAAAACCGAGGTCCCGTGTGCGAACGCATGCACAAGATCTTGCGCACACGTTAAAGCCCATCCCACTATTCGGTACGAGTAGGCCGTGTTGTGCCGGTGGAATGGATGACACGAATTCACATAGCACGCATCCTGTGAGCTATTATTGTATTAATGGTCTGAATGAAGACTGGTGAGCGTGAGGCAGGATAAACATCCCCACCCGGAAGAAGAGGAGAGAGTGTGCATGTCTTTCTTCTCCTTAGGCAGCCAACTTCATCATGTTGAAGATGCTGCTGCACTTTAGGGGTAACGTTTTTACAACGTACGAAAAAGAAAGAAAATAAGTAATGAATATACAGTAAAAATCGCTTTCAACAGTCAAAATTGAAGGGACTGAATTTTTCAATGTTTGAAATAAAGGCAATAATGAATAATTGTATGTATGGTGTAAATATACATATCTATTCTATCATCCTTACCATTCCACTACAAAGTGCATATTTGTACAAGATTAGCTTGGAAGACAGAACAAAATCAAGAGTGTCTTACTACCACAACTCCCAATCCACGTAACTTCCGGTGTAGCAGACTACTCACTTTCTTTCAAGCTAGCATGGAAGGCAGGCTTGTTATTCTGTTTCTCCAGGAATTTTTTCTCCTGCTTTCAGCTTTATGAGTGTCTTTTGTTTTCCTTTAGTTTTCTTTGTGTTGCTTTGCTACTTGGGTAAGTTCGTTCGGCCTCCCCCCCTTTTTGGTTGTAATCTTTGTGAAGATTTCGGGCCTGTTGGTCAAAAGGTGGGCGTGGCTTCTGGCTTCGGGTTTCGCGTTATGGAATCTACTCCTTCTAAAAAAAGTTGTAGATTCTTCGGCGTTAGTTGGCAAACCTTCAAGTAGTTCAACTAAGGAACCTCAGCCTACTCCTCCCAGGGATGACAAGGGCCGTTTTCTAAAATCGAGTCCTTCAGAGAAGTCTTTGTCCAAGTCAAATTCTCGGTCAAGAAGTTCGAGTAGGTCTCACTCTTCGCGTTCGGTTCAAGATACAAAGCAAGTGGTGTCGGAATTGCTGGCTCATTTGCGTTCTACGGGCGAATTGTCTTCGGCCATGCCGTTCTCCTTCTCCCAAGTGGACTCGGCTGGTTTGGTCCAGCACATTTCGGTGGATGATTCTCATGTTGATTTGTTGGGTGTTTTGGACGATGACCCGGCCTTTTCGACGGTCGGTCTTCCACTCCAGGATTCGTTGTCCGTTGAAGATCTCTCACGGATGGAGCTGCAAACCGGCATCCGGGTTTTTCCCGAACAAGGTCAGTACGGCTCTTCTAGCCAAGCTAGCTCCCGTACCCCATTGGTTCCTGGCGTTCATGATACCGCACGGGCACTTCCGGTTCTGGAAGAAGAAGCTGCGAAGAAACCGGTGGTGCTGTCCGACTTGTCTTACAGAGCTATAGACAACCGGGCGGTACCCACCGATGCCACCATTACGCCTGGTGATGCCGGCCGAAAAACGGACGATGCCGCTAATGGGGGTAGCTTCCCTGGCGACGGCAGCCTCGGTGCCTTAGGCACCGGGCCGGCATCCGCACCCGGGGTTCTCCGGAGCGGACCGGCCACGGCGACATGGTCTCGCGGGTCCACCACGGGCACGGCGGCTACGGCCTCTGCCGTGGGTGGTCCCCAGGCCCAGGACCGTACGACGGCGGGCATTCAGTCCATGGGACGTTTGCCTCGGCCCGTACCGGTCACGCCCGTTACCGCTGGTATGGTTCCACCGGTTTCAGGGCAGGTTCCTCAGCGGTCCTACTCTCACCAGGAAGTTATGGACCTTTTGTCGCGTCGTTCTTCCTTGGGTCAGTCAGCTCAGCCGGCGGCGTCGGTTACGGCTTCGGATCACACGGTGGATCCTATGGAAGAGGATTTTTCTGATCCTTCTGTTTCTGGCATACAAGGGTATCTGGCGGCCTTGCAGCCTTACTGCCAGGATGTTGTCTCGGTGGAGTCCTCTCAGGTTCTGCCCCAGGATGATGCTTTCGGTACCCTTCAGTCTCGGCGTGGTCATAGACTGGTCTTGCAGTGCTCTTCGTCGATTTGTGATGCTCTCGATTTGGCTGACACACACATGTGGTCTAGAGCTAAACAGTCTAGAAGGGAACAGGAGGTGTCCCCACCTATTCCTTCTCTGTCCGGTTCATGTCCTGTGGTTCCTCAGTTCGCCCCAGTTCTTCCCATGGAGAGTGAGTTTTTGCCGATTCCAGCCTTTTCGGCTCTTTCCCAGGAGGAAATTTCTGATCTTGGTCTGTTGCTGAATGGTCCTTCCATCAGGTCGGTGTCCATCCCTGCCAAGTCTTACTTGTCTCTGGAGAAGGCTGTCTCGCAATCATTGATGCATTGTTCCACGGCTACTTCTATGCTGCACGGTCTTCCCACTCTGTTGGGCAGGACCTCCACGGGCCGTCCTGAGGATTTCCGTCTGGCGGATGCCATTGATGAGCAGGCTTTAGGCTGCCTTCTGTCAGCCTTGCGTGATTCAGTTCAACTCACCGCTCTGGGCCTCGCTACCTTGCGTAGTAGGCTTTCGGCCTTTTTCAGGGATCAAGCTCTCCAACAGTCCTCTCTTGCCATGTTGGAGGTGGAACGTCGTGCCCTTCGTTCGGACCCAATCCCTTCCTCAGGAATTTTTGCTTCGGCAAGGGTGTCCAAAGTTAAGGAGGCGTGTTCGGGTCGTCAGTCCCTCTCTCACAATGACAGGGTCCTAGCTACTTTGCAGACCTTGGCGGCTAGGGCTAGGCCACCCTCTCGTTCTGCTTCTGTGTCTCCTGCTCGTTTCCAGCAGCGTGGTGCATTTTCAGCCCGTCGGGCCTCTTCTTCTTCCTCTCGCTTTCGTACTCCACAGCCGTTGAGGAACTCGTTCCGTGGCTCTTCTCAGCCGTACCCTTCTCCTTCGGCTCGGGGCAGGCCCTTCCAGCGCGGTGCAAATCGCTCTACTCGTTTTCAAAACTCAAAACGCTACCCTCCTTTTCAGTAGGGCCCGCGCGGCTTCGGGTGGATCCCGAGTTGGCTGTTCCATCAAGTGTGGACTCTCTGGCTCAGCATCACCTTCAGTGGTCTCTGCTGTCAGTCAGCTCTTGGATCCTCCGTGTCGTGCGGGATGGGTTCCGCTTTCCGCTGCTCGCGGAACCTCCTCTCTCGCGGGTGCCTATTGTCTTTCCTCCCCCTGCAGATCCTCTTCGCTTTCAGATCTTGGACGCAGAGGTCAAGTCCCTTCTGGACAAGGGTGCTGTGATTCCAGTACCCAACCCGGGCCCGGGTTTCTACTCGCGCCTGTTCACTGTACCAAAGAAGAACGGCGAGTTCCGTCCAGTGCTGGACTTGTCTCCTCTCAATGCTTTTCTGCGCCCCATGGCGTTCAGAATGGAGACGGCTGCTTCGGTTCGCAACTTCATCCAGCCGGGGGATTGGGCGACTTCCATAGACCTCAAGGATGCCTATTTCCATGTTTCGATCCACCCAGATCGAAGGCATCTCTTGAGGTTCGTATGGGGGAACACGACTTATCAGTTCGTAGTCCTTCCCTTCGGGCTCTCTCTGGCCCCATGGATTTTCACCATGGTGGTCAGGGAGTTCGTCGGCGTGGCCAGGTCCAGGGGGATCCGTCTCAAGGTGTACCTGGACGACTGGCTCACCTTGGCTCAGTCCAGGGACCGGTGCCAGGAACACACCTCGGAGCTCCAGGCCCTAACCGTCCAGGTTGGCTTCAACGTGAACGTCAAAAAGTCGGATTTGACTCCGGCCCAGGAATTCAAATATCTGGGGATGGTATTCAATACCCGGACGTTCACGGTCTGTCCGTCTTCGGAGCGAATCCAGTCCATTCAGTCCTTTCTGGAAAGCCTTCTGTTGGCGGGTTCAGCAACGGTTCGTCAACTTCTCAAGTTGCTGGGCTTCATGGAGTCCTTGGCAGACCTCTTGCCTCTGGGTCGTCTGCACAAGCGTCCTCTACAACGGAAGTGTGCGGAACTCGGGGTTTCTCATCTTCCTCTGGAATCTCAGGTCGTTTTGGGCCCGTGGTTTCGCAGTTCAGTCCTCCAGTGGTTGGACCCGGTTTGGCTGGGGTCCTCAGTTCCCATTCGGCCTCTCCACCATCAAGAATTCCTTTTCACGGATGCGTCAAAGGAAGGTTGGGGGGCTCATCTGGACCGGCGGGAGGTTTCGGGGTTGTGGTCCGAAGCAGTGTCGTCTCTCCACATCAATTTTCTGGAGATGGAGGCGGTTTCGCTCGCGCTCAAAGCGCTACTTCCCCTGCTACGAGGCAAGTGGGTCACAGTTTGTGGCGACAACACCACGTGCCTCTCATACCTTCGGCGTCAGGGGGGCACGAAATCGCCTTCACTCTCCAGGAAGGCAGAGGAGATCCTGCTTTGGACTGCACGGAATTCCATTCATCTAACCGTGGAGTTCATTCCCGGGAAGCTGAATGTTCTCGCCGACCAGCTGAGCCGTTCCAACCAGGTGATTGCAACGGAGTGGACTCTCGTCCATCGGGTCCTTCAACCCCTTTGGTCGATGTGGGGAAAGCCACACGTCGACTTGTTTGCAACTCGCTTCAGCCGGCGTCTTCCGCTCTTCGTCTCCCCGATGGCAGATCCCTTGGCATGGGCAAGGAATGCCTTCAGTCTCCAGTGGTCGGGTCTGTGGGCCTACGCCTACCCACCCACAGCTCTTCTTCCAAGGGTGTTGGAAAAGTGCGCTCGGGAGCGTCCGGCTCTCATTCTCATAGCGCCAAGATGGGAAAACAGTCCGTGGTTCCCCGAGCTGTTAGCTCTCACCCACGTGCCGGGTGTTCCCCTCCAGTTGACCCCAAGGTCTCTGGTTCAACCGCGCACAGGCGTTCCGCATCGAAATCCTGCCGTCCTTCATCTGACCGCTTGGCTACTTTGCGGTCAGGGTTGCGGTCACAGGGTCTGAGAAGTGAAGCCATTGAAGTGATTCTTCAATCCCGCCGTCAAAGCACTAATACCTTGTATTCCTTGCGTTGGACCTCTTGGTTCAATTTCTGTACAGTTGAGTCTTTTTCTCCTTTGCACCCGACTGGTGCTCAGTTTGTTTCCTTTTTGTCTCATTTGCATAATGAGAAGGGCCTCTTGGCCCAAACTTTGTCAGGTTATAAGTCGGCGGTTATTAGCACTATTTCTATTGCTACTGGTCGTCAACCTTCCTTTGCTTCTTCTGTTTTGGTTTCCCATTTTTTGGATGGTTTGCGTAATAAGTCAATTCGCCCGACCATCAGACTTCCGCAATGGGACGTTTTTCTTGTGCTTCACTTTCTCAGGTCAGAATGTGAACCGCTTTCTTCGTTATCTTTTAAGCTTCTTTCTTTTAAGACGCTTTTCCTTGTTAGTCTTGCCTTAGCGAGACGTGTGAGTGGTATCCACGCTCTTAGTGGTTTAGTTAATGATTATGAGTTCGCGGAGGATGGTTCCTCGATCTCCCTGTCTTTTCTACCGGAATTCCGTGCGAAAAATCAATCGGCTCAGCAAGCTTCTCCGTTGGTTGTTATCGAGAGTCTCTCTAACATCCTCGCTCCGGACGATGAGGATAGATGTCTGTGCCCGGTTCGCTGTTTGCGCACGTATCTCCTTCGGTCAGCCTCGTTCCGTAGCCAGAAGCGCCGCCTTTTCATTTCTTTGAATTCCAATTATTCAAGCGATATCCGTAAGGCCACTTTGGCTCGCTGGTTAGTCGAGTTGATTCGACTAGCCTACTCCCACGCCGATCGTTCTGCGCCCCCAGGTATACGGGCTCACGAAGTTAGGGCTATTAGCACCTCACTAGCCTTGGTCAGGGGTGTTCCAGTCCCTGCCATTATGTCCTCCGCCTTCTGGAAGTCGGAGACTACCTTTACCTCTTACTATCTGCGCGAGTTTTCTACTCTCCGGCAGGACAACACTTTTGGTATTCGCCGTGCTGTGTTGTCCTCCAAGACGGTGTCCTTTTGAGGTATGACTTTTGTCTGTTTGTTTTTATAGACTTATTTTAAGTCTTTTGGGGGATATGTAACATGCTTTGCGGATTTACCTTCTTATTCTAGAGGGTATGTGTGTGTTTATGTGATATCTCTGTCATGGTTTGTTCCGTGGTCTCAGAGTAGTGCTTTACCATTACCCTCCTCCTTGTTGGTAATCTTGCACTTTGTAGTGGAATGGTAAGGATGATAGAATAGATTGAGGAATTTTTATTAATTCTACTATCTATTTTATCTATATACTTACCATTCCACTACATTTAATTGACCCTCCCACCTCCCTCCTAATGGTTTTTGAATGTGTACCTTCCCTTTTATTGGGTGCTTGCTTTCAAGAAAGTGAGTAGTCTGCTACACCGGAAGTTACGTGGATTGGGAGTTGTGGTAGTAAGACACTCTTGATTTTGTTCTGTCTTCCAAGCTAATCTTGTACAAATATGCACTTTGTAGTGGAATGGTAAGTATATAGATAAAATAGATAGTAGAATTAATAAAAATTCCTCAGTATGTATGTATTTATATTTTAGATGGGTGGGTAGATCATTAAATTAGATTAAGATAAATGTTTGTATGTCATGTGTGACTCTGTGAGCATGATGTGTTTGTTGTGTGTATGTGAGTGACTGTGACCCAAGAATTGTATGTGTGCGCACGGTGGTTAAAATAGTTGCATATTTTACTTTTTGGCTTTCCTTCATGTGTATGCACCCTGTCTCTGTCTTTACTGTGTTGTTTTGTTGACTGTTTTATCGCTGCAAAAAGAATTTCCTGTGAAAATAAAATGGACATTTAAAGTATTTATAATTTATTTAAGAACATTTATATTACGTTTAAGCTCTAAGCAACCCCTTACATACCCCCCTCCCCCTATCCTTCATATTCTTACACACACACACACATGCACTCACACACAAACTCACACACACACACATACACCTCCCCACACACACACACACAATGTATGCGCACACAAACAAATATGTACATGTATTGATTGATTGATTTATATTAATTTTCTACCCTTAGTCAGGGGAGATTATCTGTGAGTGGTTTTCTGTCATTTTTAAATGATTAATTACATTCCTTGTTGGCAGAAATGGGAATATTATTAATTATTACTTATTCCTAAAATTAAATAATCTCTTTCTCTGTTTCCGGAAAATTTCATACTCATCACACACACACACACACTAACACACACACACACACACCTGTGTCCCCCTTCTCCCTCCCCCCTCTCCTTGCTACCCCCCTCCCCCCTCCCCCTTCCAAGAATTTGCCAACTGGGAAAAACTAAATATTTTTGATAATAATGTTTGAACATTTGAATAAAATAATAGTTTTGAGTTTGACACTTATGAACTTTTTATTTTTATTTTCAGGAGACAGTCATTTGAAGATTTCTGCAGTCATTCACTCATTGTGATTTCTCAGCATGGCGGCTCCTAGCGGACGTGTGCAAGCCTCGCCTGTACCTTGTGAGTGTGTGTGTGTGTATGTGTGTCACTGTGTGTGTGTGTGTGTGTGTGTGTGAGTCAAAATTGTTTATTTTCAGATGGAACATTGAGTACTTAAGTTCTTAAGCAATTACAATTTGTTTTTTGTTTTTTGCATGAAGCCATCTATAGCACACAAAAATAAAAGTAAAAGAAACAAGAAACAAAATAAATAATCTTATTACAGACAAACCTCTATTTTAAGACTTCCAAAATGTCCGGAAAAATCGGTCGTAAATTGGAGGGGTCGTATGACGGAGGTTTTCACTGGCAGCCGTAGAAAGAAAAAGTTCAGCACAGTTCATACTCTCTTCTTCATGCACACATACAATGACATATTAAAACTGGATTTGGGTCTTTCCAACTCCATAGGATTGTGCAATCGATGTATTACACACATTTACAGTTTCACTTCGCCGACTTCTGTTAATCACCTCCACTCTCGTCCAAAGTCAGTGGTTTTCTTTTTCAAAGTCAGTGGTTTTCGTGTTTTTCCTACGCTTTCCGCCATCTTTTCTACAACAAGGGAAGCGACTCCGGTTTCAGGCCCTTGACCGTGGTTGTTGTTTCCCTTTGCTCGAAGTCTATGCAGACGACAACAACGGTCGTAAAAACCAACAAAATGGCGGTCGTAAGTCGCGTTTTAGAGGAAGTCGTTTAAGAGAGGTCGTTTACATAGTAAAATGCATCTGTGCCAACAAATCCGGTCTCAAATGAGAGGTGGTCGCTTAACAGAGGGTCGTAAAATAGGGGTTTGTCTGTAACGTGTGAGTGTGAAGTGTAGGTGTGTGTGTACATGAGAGAGAGAGAGACACAGAGTAGAGAGTCATTCACTCACTGGGCCAAATGTAAAGTGAAATGAAGATTTGTTTTCAGTCTGATTTTGTTTGCTAAAATCAGATACATGTATGCAATGTTTATGTCTTAAACATCATGATCACCAAACAGACTCTTTATCATCAAACTTTACATAATTTGAGTTTAAGTTAACAGTAAAAATTTTATTGCCTTATAAATCAATGATTAGAGTTTTTGGTCGTAGGTAATTAAATGGTATCCTGTCTTTTCTATGTTTATTCATACTAGCGACTCTACTTGTGATTTGAAAAAACAGAAAGAAAGATCTATAATAATAATAATGGGAATTTATATAGCGCTCTTTCTCACATGAGCTCAGTGCGCTTTACATTGATAACAAAAACATTTTAAAGGCAAACAAATAATTAATCATTAGAAAAAGTGAAATAAGCATGATGATTGCACGCAACGTTCTCTTACTTCCTCACACACACACACACACACACACACACACACACACACATGCACGCACATACATGCACGCACACACTCACACACAATTAATTATACAAGAGTAAAATAATTGCAATATGAACATTCTAAGAAGAAACATAGACCACATTCACATTCTCAATCACGTTTGAATACAATACTGCATCTTGAAATAAAATCATACTGCCATCGACATACCAATTACATGACTAATTATAATAGACAAATTGTGCAAAAACAAAAATACCCTTCTACCTCATTTACAAACATTTAAAGTTTACAAGACGTGGACATTCTACATACAAAATACGAATTATAAAATAATTGTAAATATATTTTTTACAAGATTTCTGCAATAAAACGGACCGCCCCCCCCCCCCCCCCCCCACACACACACACACCTCACTCACAAACACTAATCAATCATAATATGTCCGAAACAAGTGAGTTTTAAGGGCAGAGCGAAAGGCGGAGATAGAGTCAGATGAGCGGACATGTTGTGGGAGGGAATTCCATAAGTGAGGTGCTAAATAGTAGAAGGATCGTTCACCAAAAGATTTCGTGTGGACCCGAGGAACCTTGAGTGTGCAGCAGTCAGAGGAAGAACGTAGGGAGCGAGCAGGTGTGTAGACAGTTACTAGTTCGGAGAGATAGACAGGACCAGAAGAGTGAACAGCACCGAAACAAAGGCAAGCTATTTTATACTTGATTCTAGCCTCTACTGGAAGCCAGTGCAAGTTACGAAGATGAGGTGTTATAATTTATAACATAAATACATGGATTTTAAGTCTGAGTTATACTCATAGTCATAGCTCATAACCTTATCTTATGCATGCATATTTCTGCCTTTATTCTTTCCCGCATTGACTATTGCAACTCTCTTCTCTGTGGCTGTCCTCAGTATCTCCTGCAACGTGTTCAAAAACTTCAAAACAGGAATCTTGAGAGTGAGGCGTGCTGCACTGTTTTGAAGTTTTTGAACACGTTGCAGGAGATACTGAGGACAGCCACAGAGAAGAGAGTTGCAATAGTCAATGCGGGAAAGAATAAAGGCAGAAATATGCATGCATAAGATAAGGTTATGAGCTATGAGTATAACTCAGACTTGAAATCCATGTATTTATGTTATAAATCTAAAGTAAATGATGAACAAGTGATCTGAATTGTGCATCAATGTTTTGCAGCAAAGTCCCGCGGTATGCCTTCCACCCCGCATGCTTCAGAAAAAGTGAGTTCAAACCATTGATTGTTGCTGTGATTGTGTATGCGTGCATGCGTGTGTGTGTGTGTGTGAGTGAGAGAGAGAGCTCTGTAGAGAGAGGGGAGAGTGAGAATGTGTGTGCATGCATCCATACATCATTATATATATATATAGATAAAACATTCAGGCTAAAAACACACAAACAAACAGGATAAAAACTTTCCAATATTTCCTCATTTGACTTCCTCAGGGTTTAAAATATATATATATTATTATATATATATATATATATATAAACGTACAAGAATTGAAGAAGAAAAAAACATACAAGAATTGAAGTATATATATATATATATATAGTTTGCTTTGATAAAGCTTTTCTGTGTCCAATGTCTTTATTTGTGAACCTCAGAAACAAAACCAGTTAATGTTAACTTTGAGTAATGTTCGTGTTCAAAAAATAAAATTAAAAATTAAAAAAAATTAAAAAATTATATAAATTGTGCTGATTTACTTTTACATACAGAAAAGCTTTATCAAAGCAAACTATTCTGCATTTCAAATGCACTAACTTTTCAGTCCTTCAGAGTAGGGGTACGGAGCTGGCTATTCACTGAGATTTTTCTTTCATGCTATATATATATATATATATATATATATATATATATATATATAAACGTACAAGAATTGAAGAAGAAAAAACAACCACACCATTAAACTTTCCTCTTATATATATATATATATAGTTTGCTTGAAAAAAACTTGTTTTGTGTCCAATATTTAAGTTTGTGAGCCTAAGAAAGAAACTGCATAACTTTAATTTTAACTTTACTATTTATTCTGTGTTCTGAAAAGAATAAAAGAAAATAATGTGCTGATTTACTTTTTCTCCCAATGGGGGAGATAGACAATGCCTATGCAAAGACAGCTGTTTCATCTTTGAGAAAGATTCTTCAGTCTGCATATCGGCCTGCAAAGAATGTCCACAGTGAACATTCAAACTGAGCTAGAAGACTTTCTACAAGAGAAAGGTTGTCCTCTTTGCACCAGATTGAAAGTCCACAATAAAAGCAAACCAGCACTTAATTAAAAAGAAATGGTAACAATCTTGTGTAACGTAACAAAAATAATAATGTTCTAATAAAGTTACAATCCCTCGAAGAGAGTAGAAGAGATGGGATGCCATGTTGGTGGATCCATATATATATATATATATATATATATGTTTGTGCTTGTGAATTTGTTGTGGTTTGGTGTCATAAAGAGGAATAAAGGTGTCATAAAGAGGAATGAAGCCTTGAAGGTGTCATAAAGAGGAATAAAGGTGTCATAAAGAGGAATAAAGGTGTCATAAAGAGGAATGAAGGTGTCATAAAGAGGAATGAAGGTGTCATAAAGAGGAATAAAGGTGTCATAAAAAGGAATACAGGTGTCATAAAGAGGAATAAAGGTGACATAAAGAGGAATAAAGGTGTCATAAATGAGGAATAAAAGTGTCATAAAGAGGAATAAAGAGGAATAAAGGTGTCATAGATGAGGAATAAAGGTGTCATAAAGAGGAATAAAGGTGTTATAAATGAGGAATATTTTACTACATTTTGGAAGGAAATAGTCCGCTGCCACCTTTGGTGGGAAAGGCTAATGCTTTTGTGCATGTCTGTTGATTGATTTAATTTAAAGTCTGTTCACACAATGGTGATATTAGAACATGTCTGTTGTTTTGTCTCTGTGTGCAATACTTTGTGAACTACTGGTCAGAATTACTTCAAGTTTTATGCACAAATAATTTTATATATTCATTTTCTAATGTCACTGTTGGTGCTCCTTGCCTTGCCAAGTAAATTCAGTATTAACTCTTACGCACTGGTGTGTGTCTGTGACGATCAGTCTGACGTATTGGATTGCAGGCCAGTGTGTCACAAAACAGAGTGAATTCAGTATGAACTCTTACCCACTGGTGTGTGTCTGTGACGATCAGTCTGACGTATTGGATTGCAGGCCAGTGTGTCACAAAACAGAGTGAATTCAGTATGAACTCTTACCCACTGGTGTGTGTCTGTGACGATCAGTCTGACGTATTGGATTGCAGGCCAGTGTGTCACAAAACAGAGTGAATTCAGTATTAACTCTTACCCACTGGTGTGTGTCTGTGACGATCAGTCTGACGTATTGGATTGCAGGCCAGTGTGTCACAAAACAGAGTGAATTCAGTATGAACTCTTACCGACCGGTGTGTGTCTGTGACGATCAGTCTGACGTATTGGATTACAGGCCAGTGTGTCACAAAACAGTGAATTCAGTATTAACTCTTACCGACCGGTGTGTGTCTGTGACGATCAGTCTGACGTATTGGATTGCAGGCCAGTGTGTCACAAAACAGTGAATTCAGTATTAACTCTTACCCACCGGTGTGTGTCTGTGACGATCAGTCTGAGTCCAACGTATTGGATTGCAGGCCAGTGTGTCACAAAACAGTGAATTCAGTATTAACTCTTACCCACCGGTGTGTGTCTGTGACGATCAGTCAGAGTCCAACCAACCAATCTGACATATTGGATTGCAGGCCAGCGTGTCACAAAACAGAACAAGGTACTGTTTCAAAGCGGGCGGTCGGGTGTTTATCTTGTGTGACAAAACAGCAAAGTTTCACCTGAATCACACTATCTACTTTAACCATACTGTACCAACACCTGAAACAATTGCATTAGCGTTAAGCGACCTGGAGCTATACCATAGCACATAGAAAAACGAAAGTAGGCCTCTGGCCTTGACCCCTAGCCGGATGTGGGGCGGGAGTGATCCCCCCTTACCGGTCTAGCAGTGGCTAGGCCAATGAGCGCCTACTTCCGTCATTACTATTTTCCAGCGTTCATGGCAAGACCTGGGCTACCAGCACTCTGACTTTTTTCTTCTATTGCACTCTAACTAGGTGGGTTTGTTCCATTTCCTCCTATCATCGGACATAGGGTGTATCTGAGTCTCGATTGACTCAGTTTTTATAGTTCTCTCTTTTCTAGAACTTGAGATATAATTTTCTTTGTCGCGTCGCTCACTCGCCGTGCTCCAGTGCACGCGCGCACGCACACGATATGGCCACTTCTGGCTCAAACTCGAATGTTTCTCCTAAAGTTCAGGTTGACCCCGTGGTCCATTCTCCTCTTCCTAGGGACGAAGCAGGCCGTTTCCGTTCTAAGGAATCTTCGGATAAATCCATCAGTTCAGTTTCTCACAAATCGAGGTCCAAGCACTCCAAGTCTCAGCGCTCTCATTCTCAGTCTTCACCGTGTGGGCCTCCTAGGCCCTCTTCGGTCCCAGTGTTGTCGGGTTTCACATTCTCACCACCGAAGTGTAAGGCCTCTCGGCCAGATTCGTCTTTAGGTCCGGTTGTGCCTTTCTGTTCAGACAGGAGGCCTCTCTCCACCAAGGCCACCACCTCTACCCGGGCTTCGACTTCAACTTCGTGGGATAAGTCGCAGCCGCGCATGTCTGTCGCCCCGAGTGGCAAGTTTGCACTCGGGGGCCCGCCTAGTCTCCCCACCCCTTTCGAGGGAGGGCGAAGGAGGTCCCCTTCCGACCATAGGTCGAGGTCTTACGACTGGGGCCTCGGGCAGACATCCCGGTGTCTCGAAGGAAACTCGAGCCCGGAAGGCCGTAGGCCTCTCGACACCTCCCCGGCCGGGGAGCCCGAGGCCTACCGGCTAACACCCCCTCGTCGTCGGAAAGTCTCCGACGGCGTGAAGGGTGCCTCTCATGGACGCTTCGCCCTGGCCGCGGGCCTCTGTCCGAGAGGTTCTCCCGGTGATCCCCCCAATGGTGGGGACACCGGTCGAGTCTATTCCAGGCCTGGAGGCCCTACACCTCGGCTCCGGATGGACCCGGAGCCGGTGGACGAAGGCCTCCCCGCCAGTGCGGCCTACCGCCGTTCGGGCCACCGTAGCCCCCGGTCGGCCGACCGTGGTGGCAAGCGGCCCCGCTCGGCCTCTCCGTCTCCCTCGGGCCTCCCCCACCGGGCCTCCCTCAGGCCCGGGCCTCCCTCGGTAGGAGGCCTCGGGGGCCGTGGCCTAGTAGGCCGCGGCCTCCCCGGCACTCCAGACCGCGGACAGGATGGGCCTCCCCCGGCGGGTCACCGGGGAGGCCTCGGCCTCCCTGGCTCCCCGGGCCGCGGGCAGGATGGAGCCCTCTCCCCACAGTCTTCCGTTGGCGAACCAGATCTAGGCCTCTCTCGGCCGGGTTCACCCATGAACCACGGATCCTCGGAGGCTTCTTTGTCTCCGACACGTTCTCCTCCGGCATTGGACGAACGTCTTCTCAAAGCCATCAGGGAATCTTTTCGCAATCTTCCTCCTCCCGCTTCACCCGTCGACCCTCCAGTTGTGCGGGACTCTTCCAACCAGGCCCTCCTGGACGTGATCGGCGGGGCGTGCCCGGATGTGGTCCGCCTCTCCGCTCCCGTCTCGGCCTCGGCCACAGGCCAGTCGGCTGGCTCTTTCCAGCAAGGGAAAGACCATCTTTTCCTTCAGCCTCCCTCCTGCCTCCAGGAGTCTATTCTCCGGGCGGAGGAATCGTTGCGTACAGGAAGGCTGTTGGACGACAGGCGCTTCGCTCAAGGCCACTCTGTGCGCAGTCGCGAAGAGTCTTCGTCCTCCGGCTCTTTCTTGGTTCCCCAGTTCCGGACGGTTCTGGGTCTCCATGACGACTATCTCCCTTTCGCCCGTTTCTCAAAACCCTCGGGGGTAGAGAGTGACAGACTCAAGTGTTCGGAAGGATGTCACTCTTTCACCCTCAAGGCCTCCTCCTTCAGGACCCTCGAAGTAGCTCTTTCGGACGCTCTCAAAGGCTGCGGGGTCGCGAGTTCTCTCGCTCAAACCGCTTCGGACTCCTTGGGGAGCTCTGCTCCCTCTCGGTCCCCGATGGACTTTCGCTTGTTCGAGCAAGTCGACGAACCGGCTGTGGGAGTCTCCCTCGCCGCGCTCGGTGAGGCTCTCCAGAGTCTTACGGATGTCCTCGCCTCCCTCAAGGTCCAAACCTCCGCGATCGCAAGGGACAGCTTTCTCGCGAAGGCAAAAACCCTCTCGGCAAGGGAGAAAGAGCAACTCCGTTCCCTTCCTCTTCCCCTTTCGGGCCTCTTCGGGGAGGAAGCTCTCGGCTCGGTGATCAAGCTGTCTTCGGAGCGTAAGGCTCAGGACGGCCACGAGGCCATGTTGGCTCTGCTAGTCAAGCAGGCCAGGCAGAGCTCGGAATCGCACTCTGCTCGGTTCAGGCCAGGGGGTCGGTCCCTGGAGCGCAGAAAGCGCTCAATCTTCCCGAGGACTCAGGACTCCAAGTCCTCTCAGTACGTGGCTAGGCACACGGGAGGTCACCGTCCTTACCGCCCTCGCAACCCCTCTACGAGGGGCTCTTCCCGACCGGCCGGCGGGAAGCCGCAACAGTCTTTTCGGTAGAGCCCGCGCGCTGCCGGGAACCGGCAGGCGTCGTGGCGTCCAGCGTGGATGCCCTGTCTCAGGCGTATCCCGCTTGGCGCTCTCTTGTCGACAACGCCTGGATTCTCGGCGTCGTGCGGGAAGGGTATCGGTTCCCCTTCGAGCTAGAACCGCCACTCTCGGCAAAACCGATCGCTTTCTCCCCCCCGGCAGACCCAGTACGGTTGGCGATACTGCAACAGGAAGTCGACTCTCTGGTCGTCAAGGGCGCAGTCTCCCGGGTCCCTCTTCCAGGACCCGGTTTCTACTCGCGTCTCTTCACGGTCACGAAGAAGTCGGGCGGTTACCGCCCTGTTCTGGATCTGTCTCCGCTGAACAAGTTTCTTCACAAAACCAGGTTCAAGATGGAAACTCCGTCCACGGTCCGTTCGTTCATACGTCCAGGGGACTGGGCAACCTCAGTGGACTTGCAAGACGCTTACTTCCATCTGTCCATCCACCCTTCCCGCAGAAAGTTTCTCCGCTTCGTCTGGAAGGGAGAAACTTTCCAATTCAACGCCCTACCATTCGGTCTCTCTCTGGCCCCCTGGATCTTCACCAAGGTGACCAGAGAGCTGGCCGCTCTGGCCCGCTCGCAGGGGCTGCGGTTAAAGGTCTTTCTCGACGACTGGCTTTTACTCGCATCCTCTCGCGCTCTCTCGCTCGACCACACCCGAGTTCTTGTGGACCTCTCGCTTCGGCTGGGGTTCCGCATCAACTCCAAGAAGTCAGATCTGACCCCCTCTCAGACCTTCACCTATCTCGGCATGTGCTTCGACACCGTGAACTTTACGGTCACGGCGTCCGAGGGCAGGCTTTCAGCCATTGTCAGTCTCGTGGCCGACCTCTCAGAGGCGAAGTCGGCCACGTTTCGCCGACTCCTCAGCCTTTTGGGCCTCATGGAGTCGGTAGCGGAGCTCCTCCCGTTGGGCAGAGTGCGCAAAAGGCCACTGCAACGGGAGTTGACGGCGCGCATCCTGGACCCATCCCACTTCGACCAGCAGGTCGCGTTGGGGGATTGGTTTCGGAAGGCGGTCATGGCTTGGACCGACCCGTGTTGGATGAACAGCATGGTCCCAATCAGTCGTTTGGGTTCCCAGCTGTTCATCCACACGGATGCCTCCCTAAGCGGGTGGGGAGCCCATATGGAGACGGAAGAAACCTCGGGCGTGTGGACAGAGCCACAAACACGTCTCCATATCAACTGGCTCGAGTTGGAAGCCATCCGGCTGGCCCTGATCCACTTTCTCCCCGCGATTCGGGGAAAGGAGGTCACGGTCTGCGGAGACAACTCGACCAGCTTGGCGTACCTCCGTCGTCAGGGGGGCACCCGCTCAGCCTCCCTGTCTCTGACGGCGGAGGACACTCTGGTTTGGGCCGACAGCCACGGGATCTCCCTGTCAGTGGAGTTTGTCCCGGGAAAACTCAATGTTCTGGCGGACCAACTCAGCCGCTCTCATCAGGTGCTTCAAACGGAGTGGACGATTGCGCATCGGGCCTTGACCCCAGTCTGGAGACGCTGGGGCAAGCCCATGGTGGATCTCTTTGCCACGAGGTACAGCAATCGTCTACCTCTGTACGTGTCCCCAGTCAGGGACCCTCAGGCCTTGGCCCGCAACGCCTTTGCGATGTCTTGGTCAGGGATGTCGGTTTACGCCTACCCCCCGACTGCGTTGCTCACGAAAGTCTTGGCCAAGTGCCTCCTGGAAAGACCAGACATGATCCTCGTCGCGCCCCATTGGCCGACTCAACACTGGTTTCCAGAACTGCTGGCTCTGGCCAGGGACGGCCCCCTCATGCTGGGGCTCACACCCAAGACCCTCCTCCAGCCAAGGAGCGGTCTAGGCCATCCAAACCCTTTCAGGCTAAACCTGGCCGCATGGAAACTATAAAACTCGGTTTCCGGCGACAGGGCTTCTCTTCGAGAACCGTGGAACTTCTGCTGACCTCTCGGCGCCAATCCACCAATGCCTTGTACGATTTGCGCTGGAAGGCATGGTTCTCTTTCTGCGCGCGCAAGAAATTTGACGCGCTGCGCCCTTCCACAGTCCAGTTTGTGGAGTTCTTGTCTCATCTGTACAGAACTAAGGGCCTCTCTGCTCAGACCCTTTCTGGCTACAGGGCCTCTCTCATCAACACCATTTCATTAGCTTTGGGTTTTGACCGAACCTCTAAGCTTTCCGCTCCGCAGGTTTCCCACTTCCTGGACGCGGTGCGTTTACGGGCCCCGGCGAGGACTGTCCGGGTCCCTCAGTGGGACGTGTTTCTTGTGTTGAATTATTTAAGGGATCGTTGTGAACCTCTCTCTTCCCTTTCCCTCAAAGTCCTCACTCTCAAGACGGTTTTCTTGATTGCTTTGGCTTCGACCAGACGGGTCAGTGGCCTCCACGCCCTTAGCGGACTCCCCAGGGACGTGGAGTTCTCCGGGGATTTTTCGTCGGTTTCTCTTTGCTTTCTGCCCGAGTTCAGGGCCAAAAATCAACCCGGCGATGTCGAGTCACCTCTTCTCTCCATCCCCAGTCTTAGGACTATCCTCTGTCCGGATGACGCCGACCGCTTCCTTTGTCCGGTCCGCGCCCTCAGGTCCTATCTCTCCAGAACCAAGGGTTTTAGGGGTTCTAGGAGGAGACTGTTTCTCTCTATCAACCCTAAGTACACTAAGGACGTTTCAAAGAACACGGTTGCTAGATGGTTGCTAGACTGTATCAAGCTTTCCTATTCTCAGTCTCCAGTTAGCCTGCCATCTGGCTCTGTCAGGGTCCACGAGCTCCGCGCAATCAGCGCCTCGCTCGCTCTGGTTAAGGGGGTGCCCATGGTTAAAATAATGTCATCCGCTTACTGGAGGTCGCTCAACACCTTCCTCAGCTTCTACCTGCGGGACATCTCCACGCAGCACGACGACGACTCCTTCACGATCAAGAAGGTAGTTGTCGCCCAGACCTCCGTCTCCCTCTAAAACCAGTGAGTACGGGGACAAGCTCCCATCAGCCACCCCCTATGTTGTTTTTTAGTGGGTATATCATTGCAATGATGTTTTGGGGCAATATTGGGGCACACACACCCCACCCCCCCTTTTTCCCCAACTCTTTTGCCTAGGATTACCTAGTTGTCTAAGAGGAAAAAAGGGAGTACAGGGGTTCTGTTTTTCAGAAGAGTGTTCGTGGGAAAAAAGCTCCCAGGTTCTTGCTCTCACTCTGTGGTTTGGGGGTATTGAAGCATCTACCCTCCTCCACTTTGGTAATCTGCAATTGTTTCAGGTGTTGGTACAGTATGGTTAAAGTAGATTGGTGGATTTTTATTAATCCCTACTATCTATTTAACTTAATACTTACCAACACCTGAAACAAACGAGGTACCCTCCCTTGTATCCTCCCTCACTAATTAAGATGCTTCCTGTAAAATTTTGTAATGGCGGAAGTAGGCGCTCATTGGCCTAGCCACTGCTAGACCGGTAAGGGGGGATCACTCCCGCCCCACATCCGGCTAGGGGTCAAGGCCAGAGGCCTACTTTCGTTTTTCTATATGCTATGGTATAGCTCCAGGTCGCTTAACGCTAATGCAATTGTTTCAGGTGTTGGTAAGTATTAAGTTAAATAGATAGTAGGGATTAATAAAAATCCACCATTCACTGTTAAACAATTTTTTCATACATTTTAAAGATAGACCCCTGGAAATCCAAGTGACCCTCTAAAAAATCTAGAGGCATATTTCATGCGCTGATTCTGATTCCCTCATTTCGAAGCCAGCTCTGTTCGCTGTGTCGTGTCCTTGGGAAAGACAGTTTACTCCTATTTCCTGGTCCTTCGCGGATGAGACCTTAAACCGAGGTCCCACATATGCGAACGCACACACATGTTAACTCATTCGCATCTCAGCAATTTCGAATTATTCAAAAATCCCACAAATCACTCCGGCCATACACACAAACAAAACATACATTTACAAAAGAAGAAATGAAAGATGATGACAGGTTTTTACTTCAGGTTTAGACAAAGGGAAGTGGTAGATAAGACTTTTTTATATATAGAATATATATAGAAAAACTCTCTACAACGATTGATGTCCCCACAACAAACCACTACAAAAGCAAAATCAGAGGCAAAATTGTGGTCTGAGGGAGCGAAGCGAGTTTAGAAATGACCAAGGTATGGTGTGCACACAGATTTACTTCCCTTGAATCAAATTGACAGCTATCTATTAATTCCGGACATATATGGCCGGAACGACTTGAATGAAGCCCATTCCACTACTCGGTAGGAGTAGGCCGTGTTGTGCCGTTGGGGCGGATGACACAAACTCACATAGCATGCCCAAAAAATGGGTGGCGCTGTACTAGAGCGACGCGCTCTCCTGGTGGGAGCAACCTGAATTTTACAGAGACGAGTTTCTGCGACTGAATTTTGACACTGCTTTTGTTTCGTGGTGTTGAAGGGAGAGAAGAGCGGAGGTGGTGGAGGCGGCAGTAGCGGCCCTTTCATTCAGTCGCCTCATGGGAACCCAGCCTTCCACCCCACCAAATCCAGCGCTAAGGTATTGGCCTCTGTAAGTAATGTGTGTGTGTTGGGGGTGGGTGGTGGGGTGGGGGGAAGGGAGAAATGGTGTGAAGCTTAGGGTGGGGTGGCATGGTATGTGTGCATGGATGCTCCTTCTTGCAGGATGTCCTGAATTGCAGGATTTTTAAATTGCCTAGAGCCGGCGTCACCAGATTTTGAGAATTTGAGAAGCAACGATTTTGTTACACATGCACATACTTGCACAATGCAAAGGGCCTATATAAGCATTTGCTATATTCAAAGGAATGTAGCGCTTGTACTAGTCTAGAGGGGTGAAAAAAAAGCAGTAAATGTATATGTGTGTGTGTGTGCGCTGCCCCTGCACTCCGCCGGGGTCGCCCCCTAGCCCTAAACCTAACCCTACCCCCCACTATTTACTGCAGTACACCGCCATTTGTCACAGTTGTAGTTCGTTGCGTGTTTCCGTCTTATGGGGTGGGGGGTAGGGTTAGGGATAGGGTTAGTATTCCAAAAAGGTTATTAGCTAAACATGTTCCTAAAATACAGCTTTATGTATGGTAAGAAAGGCAAAAACGGAAAAATACAATTAACTGAGAAATGTAGGGGGGGGGGGCACATCTTGACCTTTACCGAAGGTAGGAGAACTGAGTGAGTGAATGATGGATTGACTGACTGACTGACTGATTCTGTTATTGATCGGTGTGCAGGGAACAAGGTAGAACTGAGTGAGTGAATGATGGATTGACTGACTGACTGACTGATTCTGTTATTGATCGATGTGCAGGGAAGAAGGTAGGAGAACTGAGTGAGTGAATGATGGATTGACTGACTGACTGACTGATTCTGTTATTGATCGATGTGCAGGGAACAAGGTAGAACTGAGTGAGTGAATGATGGATTGACTGACTGACTGACTGATTCTGTTATTGATCGATGTGCAGGGAACAAGGTAGAACTGAGTGAGTGAATGATGGATTGACTGACTGACTGACTGATTCTGTTATTGATCGATGTGCAGGGAACAAGGTAGAACTGAGTGAGTGAATGATGGATTGACTGACTGACTGACTGATTCTGTTATTGATCGATGTGCAGGGAACAAGGTAGAACTGAGTGAGTGAATGATGGATTGACTGACTGACTGACTGATTCTGTTATTGATCGATGTGCAGGGAACAAGGTAGAACTGAGTGAGTGAATGATGGATTGACTGACTGACTGACTGATTCTGTTATTGATCGATGTGCAGGGAAGAAGGTAGGAGAACAGAGTGAGTGAATGATGGATTGACTGACTGACTGACTGATTCTGTTATTGATCGATGTGCAGGGAACAAGGTAGAACTGAGTGAGTGAATGATGGATTGACTGACTGACTGACTGATTCTGTTATTGATCGATGTGCAGGGAACAAGGTAGAACTGAGTGAGTGAATGATGGATTGACTGACTGACTGACTGATTCTGTTATTGATCGATGTGCAGGGAACAAGGTAGAACTGAGTGAGTGAATGATGGATTGACTGACTGATTGACTGATTCTGTTATTGATCGATGTGCAGGGAACAAGGTAGAACTGAGTGAGTGAATGATGGATTGACTGACTGACTGACTGATTCTGTTATTGATCGATGTGCAGGGAAGAAGGTAGGAGAACTGAGTGAGTGAATGATGGATTGACTGACTGACTGACTGATTCTGTTATTGATCGATGTGCAGGGAAGAAGGTTGGAGAACTGCGTGAGTGAATGATGGATTGACTGACTGACTGACTGATTCTGTTATTGATCGATGTGCAGGGAACAAGGTAGAACTGAGTGAGTGAATGATGGATTGACTGACTGACTGACTGATTCTGTTATTGATCGGTGTGCAGGGAAGAAGGTAGGAGAACTGAGTGAGTGAATGATGGATTGACTGACTGACTGACTGATTCTGTTATTGATCGATGTGCAGGGAAGAAGGTTGGAGAACTGAGTGAGTGAATGATGGATTGACTGACTGACTGACTGATTCTGTTATTGATCGATGTGCAGGGAAGAAGGTTGGAGAACTGAGTGAGTGAATGATGGATTGACTGACTGACTGACTGATTCTGTTATTGATCGATGTGCAGGGAACAAGGTAGAACTGAGTGAGTGAATGATGGATTGACTGACTGACTGACTGATTCTGTTATTGATCGATGTGCAGGGAAGAAGGTAGGAGAACTGAGTGAGTGAATGATGGATTGACTGACTGACTGACTGATTCTGTTATTGATCGATGTGCAGGGAAGAAGGTTGGAGAACTGAGTGAGTGAATGATGGATTGACTGACTGACTGACTGATTCTGTTATTGATCGATGTGCAGGGAAGAAGGTTGGAGAACAGAGTGAGTGAATGATGGATTGACTGACTGACTGACTGATTCTGTTATTGATCGATGTGCAGGGAAGAAGGTAGGAGAACTGAGTGAGTGAATGATGGATTGACTGACTGACTGACTGATTCTGTTATTGATCGATGTGCAGGGAACAAGGTAGGAGAACTGAGTGAGTGAATGATGGATTGACTGACTGACTGACTGATTCTGTTATTGATCGGTGTGCAGGGAACAAGGTAGAACAGAGTGAGTGAATGATGGATTGACTGACTGACTGACTGATTCTGTTATTGATCGATGTGCAGGGAACAAGGTAGGAGAACTGAGTGAGTGAATGATGGATTGACTGACTGACTGACTGATTCTGTTATTGATCGATGTGCAGGGAACAAGGTAGGAGAACTGAGTGAGTGAATGAGAGTGATTTTTGTTTTGATGGACTGACTGATTGATTCAGTGATTGATTGGCTGCTTCAATTCAATAATTGGTTGACTCTATGCAGGGGGAGAAGCTTGGAAAGCCTCCCAAGGCTCCAGACAAGCCGTTGATGCCGTACATGAGATATAGCCGCAAGGTAATAGGAAAGGTGTGTCCAATAATCATTCTCTCTCTGTCTTGGTGTCGTCCTTTTGTTGTCGTTGACGTCATGTTGCCGTGTTATTTCCCATGAGCCTCTTTGTGTCCTGCCGCCTAATTCAACATGGCTTGTTTATAAATCTCCCTTCGCTTTACGTAAGATATAGCCACAAGGTATTAGGAAAGGCGTGTCCAGTGCTATTCCTTTCTCTCTGTCTTCATGTTGTTGTTGTTGTGGCTGCTGTTGTCTTTTCCTCTTTGTATGCTGCTCAGGCAAAACACACAGTTTGATTGACTTTGGACAACCATGGCAAAAGGGCCAGAAGTAAAGTGAGAGTGGAAGCTGAGTGACATTGACCATGCATGGTTTTTCTACAGCAATGGTTCGTTCAATAGGGCTTGGCACTCCTCCGAAATCGTAATGTGTCAGCTGTGCACAGCGGGGAGACCAGTGAAAACTGAAAACCGGACACATACGTTCCTTACCCATTATGGCCATATGGCCTGGGAACGCAGAAGAAGAAATAGGGCTTGGCAAAGTTGTACCTTATTTTCCAGACTATTAGGTACGCCTTATAAGGCGCACCCCCCAGGTTTAACACAAAACTCAGATTTTCTTACTACAGTGGAATCCGTTTAATTGGCCATCGGATAATCGGCCAAAGCCGCTTAATTGGCCAATTTCCTCTGGAACGGATTTTTTCTTCTTAAGCATGTGTTATTTTGTTCGTTTTTACGGCCAAAGCTGAAATCTTCAATTTCGCTTTATTGGCCACTTTTTCTCTCTAATTTTTCCTCTTTACCCCTTTTTGAGAGGGAGAACAACAGAGGCAGACAAACTGACAACACGCTTTTGACGTTTACATGGTTGAGTGTGAAGTTGGAAGGTGAGCTGTGTTGTCGATTGAAAGACCCTGCATGGCGTTAAAATCACTCAAGAAAACAAAATCATTGTCTTTTACTCGTGCTTCGGTCAAGTTGTAGGATTAATAAACACACACACACACACACACACACACACACACACACACACACACACACATCACAAAAAGGGAAAGAATTTGAATTTGAACTGCAACATTTAATTTTGACGTCATTGCTTTTGACTTGCATAATTGCGTCATACAGTATCTCGATGTTCGTTTTATCGGCCGATTCGCTTTATCGGCCATATTCTTCCTGGTCCCAAAAGTGGCCGATTAAGCGGATTCCACTGTATTTTATTAGTCATTCCACCAGTGGGGATACCGGGGGGGTCTTTTGTATGCATAGTTCCCCCACCTTCTGGAAGTTCTGTGCTTGTAACTTCCTCTAATCTGTCACCCTCTTTGACTCTGCCTTTTCTCTTTGCTTACCGTCATCTACTGTCTTTCTGCCTTTACCGGTCCACTCTCCTGCCCTTTTTTCAAGAAACACTTTCAGCAAAATTTCTTCCAGCCAAAGTCGGACTTGCTGGGCCTAACTATTTTTTAGTTAGGCGCATAACAGCAGCATGACGCATCTGCGCTCATAATTGACAGGAAACTGATCAATGGAAGAAGAAGAATTAGTCACTTCATGAGGCGCGGGGGTCTCATTCCGAGGAAAAAGTGTCGCCTTGTAGTCCGTATAATAGGGTAGTTCAGTAGTAGTCAGACCTGTTTTCCCTTCCGGTTTTGCCGGAATTATTCCGGAAATTTGCTAAAATTCTGGGTAAAATAGTAAATTCCGGGTGAACGCTGAAAATTCCGGGATTTCGAAAAAACGTCAATTATTTGTTTCCGTTCGGATGAAAACACACAAGGGTTGACCGAAACCGAATGCAAATGGTGGCCAGGCTTTTACTGTCGATTTGAAGAGCTTTCCGGGCACTTTTTTTTAATGGTAGAGATTGTAATTAGGGCTTGAAATGAGTCCATTTAGATTATATTATCACTGGAAAATACGATGATGTGAGAATTTTGAACTTTTCAATAGAAAATGAAGTGAAAATTGATCGCGATGGCGCCGAGTTGAATCGGTGTTTTATCGCGAGTCGTGTACCGATGTGAATTCTGGGGTTTTTTTTCTCAAATTCCGGGTTTTTGTGTGGCAAATTCCAGGTTTTTCATCATTAGGGTAAACAGGGTTGAGTAGTTGACACCCCCCTGTATCCTGTGTTTACGACTCTCAGTCTCAAAATCTGGTTCTTTCCGTTTCGTGACAATGATCCTCGGCCGTGGGGGGTCTACATTACAAGTTTGCCACTTCGTCTTCTTACAGATTAGCCTTTTGTCAATGACTGGTATTAGGTACTTTATAGTCACATAGGCGTCTCTGTGAAATTCGGGTTGCTCCCACCTGGAGAGCGTGTCGCAGCCAGAGGCGCACCACCCATTTTATTTTGACATAATGTCATATGGTTGGTGTTCGATAAAGGTATTCTGAAATATTACCAGCCTACAAATATGGGCGTTTGGGTGTTTTTTTCTTTCTACACCCATATATTATTTTTTGGCATCATGTGATTTTTGTGTGACTTGAGGAAGGGTGGGGTGGGGTGAAAGTTTGAAATGTTCACCAAATGACAATTGTTTTCATTGCCACTGGGTTTAAAGTGTGCTAAGTGCATGGGCACACATGTCCTCAATCCGAAAGACTCCACATTCAGACCATAAGGCCTAGTGTTGAGTGAGAGGAAAAATCCCCTGTACCCAGGTTCGAACTGGGGTTTACTGTGCATGAGGCGAATGCGTGACTGTGCACCGTGTCTCAAGGCACCTGCATTGGCACCGCTCATAGTGCTGCAGCCTTGCAGACTAGATAGGCCTTTGGGGACCTTCCTCAATGACAGCCTCCTAACATTGTCCTGGTCTACAGTGGAGATGGACAGCTCATAGTGCGGCAGACTAGCTAGGCCTTTGGGGACCTTCCTCAATGACAGCCTCCTAACATTGTCCTGGTCTACAGTGGAGATGTTCCATGGACCGCTCATTGTGCGGCAGACTCGCAGACTGGCTAGGCCTTTGGGGACCTTCCTCAATGACAGCCTCCTAACATTGTCCTGGTCTACAGTGGAGATGGACAGCTCATAGTGCGGCAGACTAGCTAGGCCTTTGGGGACCTTCCTCAATGACAGCCTCCTAACATTGTCCTGGTCTACAGTGGAGATGTTCCATGGACCGCTCATTGTGCGGCAGACTCGCAGACTGGCTAGGCCTTTGGGGACCTTCCTCAATGACAGCCTCCTAACATTGTCCTGGTCTACAGTGGAGATGTTCCATGGACCGCTCATTGTGCGGCAGACTTGCAGACTGGCTAGGCCTTTGGGGACCTTCCTCAATGACAGCCTCCTAACATTGTCCTGGTCTACAGTGGAGATGTTCCATGGACAGTCTTTTTTTTAACTTACTGTTTGTAAAGCGCTGCTTAAGTGTGTTGAATATAATCGTTTTGCATTTTGTTGTTTGTTGAAATGTTATTATCAGCTTGGCTTTGCATGAAGTGTCTTTGTGTTATGTGTGTGCATGTATGTGAGTGTGTTTGTGTGTGTGTACACAATGGATTCAATGTGTATGATTCAGGCATGGTAGACCTCCGCGAATCGCGGAAAGTCTGCGAAACAGTTTGAAACAAAATTATTAAAAAATACATTGAAATGGCATGAAAAAGTGAAAATTTCACTCTCATTTATTGAATTTTCTTCGGCCCCCTGGACCCTGGGCCATTTTCCTTGAAAACCTCTTTGTCCCCACTACCATGCCTGATGATTGATGATTTCTGTGCGTTGGGTTGGTTGCGTAGGTTTCTGTGTTGTTGGGTTTTTTGTGTGTGTGTAGGTATGTGCTTGTATGGTCCACATGACATAGTGATGTCCCGAGGCCCCGGTCATAGGCCATTGACCTATTAAAATTGAAAATGTCTTATTGTGTTCTCCCCTGTCAGGACATTACATTTTGAACACTGGCACGCTTTGTCTTGATTTCTGCAAGAGTCAGGACATTGTCCTATCGATTTCTCTTGTCTCAGGACAGTTTGTCCTATCACAATTCGATCCTCGGTACATCACTGCATAGTAGATGAAAACAAACTGTTGATGTGCGCTCTCTCTCTCTCTCTCCCTTTCTCTCTCTCTCTCTCTCTCTCTCTCTCCCTCTCCCTCTCTCTCTCTCTCTCTCTCTCTCTCTCCTCTCCCTCTCTCCCTCTCTCTCTCTCTCACTTTTTTTTTTTTTTTTAAACTCGAAATTCAAACACCGTTTAGGTGAGTATTTGATTGGGTTTAGATTTTCGCCAGAGGTTGCTTTAACATTTCTGAGTGCATACCATTTCTTTTCACCTGCTCTTCAGTTTCTTTGAATTTTCCAAGATGTAGAACTTATAGTTCTTTTTTTTTTCCTCTTTTTCTTTTTCTTCTAAATTGCAGCATCTTTTCTTTTTTTAAATTGTAATCAGAATTCTCTCCCCCTTTCTTTATGCACAGGTGTATCATTTTTTTCTCACACACCTTTGAGCCTTGTAAATATATGGTGAATTGTTTTTAGTTTTTTAGTTTTAGTGTGCACATTTTGAAATGCATTATAAGAATCATAATTAAGTTGTCTTTTTCATCATATGATTTTTTAAATGATTGGTTTATTTTTTTAGAATAGTATGAAGAATGATATTTTGGCAAATGTTAAGAACAGCCCCCTCCCTTGCCCCTTCCATTCATTTCTGACAGTTTAACTTCAGGTTAGGGTTAGGGATAGGTTTAGGGTCAGCTTAGTCATCAACTTTTTTGTTTTGTTGGTTTGACACTAAACTGACCCTGAGCCTATCCCTAACCCTAACCCAAGCCCTACTCCTAACCCTAACGTCTAATCCACACACAAAAATAAAAACTTGATGGTATGTTATGAGGTTTGTTTGACACTAAACTGACCCTGAGCCTATCCCTAACCCTAACCCAAGCCCTACTCCTAACCCTAACGTCTAATCCACACACAAAAATAAAAACTTGATGGTATGTTATGAGGTTTGTTTGACACTAAACTGACCCTGAGCCTATCCCTAACCCTAACCCAAGCCCTACTCCTAACCCTAACGTCTAATCCACACACAAAAATAAAAACTTGATGGTATGTTATGAGGTTTGTTTGACACTAAACTGACCCTGAGCCTATCCCTAACCCTAACCCAAGCCCTACTCCTAACCCTAACTTGTAAACGTCTAATCCACACACAAAAATAAAAACTTGATGGTATGTTATGAGGTTTGTTTGACACTAAACTGACCCTAACTCAAGCCGTCTGAAATGAATGCTATGGGCAAGCAGATCTAGGAGGGAGCTATTCTTAATATTTGCCAATATTTTTAACCTTTAAAAAAAAAAGTGTACTGTGCACCAGTTTATAAAAAAAACACCAAAATCTAATGATATTAAACAAAGGGGTAGAAAAAAGAGAAAAAAGGGGTAGAACTCTCTTTCTTCTACCCCTTTGTTCAATTTCGTCATCTCCTCTCTTGGCATCACTAGTTCGTTCTCTGATCATAATGATAACCAGACTAATCATCTTTCAATGCACCTTTTTTTAAAATAGAATAATATGGGGAATTAAATCACGCTTCTTTTGTTTTTGCTTTTCAGGGTTCGTATGGTTAAGTCCTTGTGAATCGATTTTGGGTCAAAAGGCCTTTTAAGTGCTTTGCAGGCATCAGAATTGTCGGAGGATTTCAGAGGATTAAGAATTTCTGACAGAGGATTGGCTTCTCTTGTCAGAGGTTTTGCCTTTTTATTCACTGTTATCCTTTGTGTTGAATATCATTTTAAAGTGATTTCTCACTACATTAAGCCTTTTTGGTGGTGTTCGGAACTGATTTCAGTGTTGTCCCTCTTTAGTGTGGGGCCTTGATGGCCCTTTTACCGCGTTTTCAGAGGATTGGACTTCAGACCATTCTGATGCCTGCCTTTGATTCAGCAAGTCAGTCCTTTCACTTCATCATGAGGTCCTTTTAATTTTTGAAAGGTGCTGTTAAGTCCTGCTTTATTAGGAAAAGGTTTGAGAAAGAAACTGGGAGCGGTAATGAAATCATTTCTGACCAACAGAAAAACAAAACCTATATTTTAATTAGTAAAGTCTAATTTCAAGGATTCAAATACATGGCTTCAAAATTGGAAATCATTGAAGAGGTGACTAATGAATCTGTACTGAATCTGATCATTAATGAAGATGATTACTGATATTATATGCCACAAATTAGTGACAGGAAAGCTTGAGATAACTGACAACTAAATGAGAGGGTAAACAGCTCTGTTGTGTGAGTTTTCTGCTTTAAAAAAGCTTAGGTATATTCCATACAACCATGCTATCAAAGGTCCTTTTGAATTGAGATGAGGTCCTTAAAAGTCCTTTTGAATTGAGATGAAGTCCTTTAAAGGTCCTTTTGAATTGAGATGAGGTCCTTATAAGTCCTTTAAAGGTATTTTGAATTGAGATGAGGTCCTTATAAGTCCTTTAAAGGTCCTTTTGAATTGAGATGAAGTCCTTATAAGTCCTTTAAAGGTCCTTTTGAATTGAGATGAAGTCCTTTAAAGGTCCTTTTGAATTGAGATGAAGTCCTTATAAGTCCTTTAAAGGTCCTTTTGAATTGAGATGAGGTCCTTATAAGTCCTTTAAAGGTCCTTTTGAATTGAGATGAAGTCCTTATAAGTCCTTTAAAGGTCCTTTTGAATTGAGATGAAGTCCTTTAAAGGTCCTTTTGAATTGAGATGAGGTCCTTATAAGTCCTTTAAAGGTCCTTTTGAATTGAGATGAGGTCCTTATAAGTCCTTTAAAGGTCCTTTTGAATTGAGATGAGGTCCTTATAAGTCCTTTAAAGGTCCTTTTGAATTGAGATGAAGTCCTTTAAAGGTCCTTTTGAATTGAGATGAAGTCCTTATAAGTCCTTTAAAGGTCCTTTTGAATTGAGATGAGGTCCTTATAAGTCCTTTAAAGGTCCTTTTGAATTGAGATGAGGTCCTTATAAGTCCTTTAAAGGTCCTTTTGAATTGAGATGAGGTCCTTATAAGTCCTTTAAAGGTCCTTTTGAATTGAGATGAAGTCCTTTAAAGGTCCTTTTGAATTGAGATGAAGTCCTTTAAAGGTCCTTTTGAATTGAGATGAGGTCCTTATAAGTCCTTTAAAGGTCCTTTTGAATTGAGATGAGGTCCTTATAAGTCCTTTAAAGGTCCTTTTGAATTGAGATGAGGTCCTTATAAGTCCTTTAAAGGTCCTTTTGAATTGAGATGAGGTCCTTATAAGTCCTTTTAAAGGTCCTTTTGAATTGAGATGAGGTCCTTATAAGTCCTTTAAAGGTCCTTTTGAATTGAGATGAGGTCCTTATAAGTCCTTTAAAGGTCCTTTTGAATTGAGATGAGGTCCTTATAAGTCCTTTAAAGGTCCTTTTGAATTGAGATGAGGTCCTTATAAGTCCTTTAAAGGTCCTTTTGAATTGAGATGAGGTCCTAATAAGTCCTTTAAAGGTCCTTTTGAATTGAGATGAGGTCCTTATAAGTCCTTTAAAGGTCCTTTTGAATTGAGATGAGGTCCTTATAAGTCCTTTAAAGGTCCTTTTGAATTGAGATGAGGTCCTTATAAGTCCTTTAAAGGTCCTTTTGAATTGAGATGAGGTCCTTATAAGTCCTTTAAAGGTCCTTTTGAATTGAGATGAGGTCCTTATAAGTCCTTTAAAGGTCCTTTTGAATTGAGATGAGGTCCTTATAAGTCCTTTAAAGGTCCTTTTGAATTGAGATGAGGTCCTTATAAGTCCTTTAAAGGTCCTTTTGAATTGAGATGAGGTCCTTATAAGTCCTTTAAAGGTCCTTTTGAATTGAGATGAGGTCCTTATAAGTCCTTTAAAGGTCCTTTTGAATTGAGATGAGGTCCTTATAAATCCTTTAAAGGTCCTTTTGAATTGAGATGAGGTCCTTATAAGTCCTTTAAAGGTCCTTTTGAATTGAGATGAGGTCCTTTAAAGGTCCTTTTGAATTGAGATGAGGTCCTTATAAATCCTTTAAAGGTCCTTTTGAATTGAGATGAGGTCCTTATAAGTCCTTTAAAGGTCCTTTTGAATTGAGATGAGGTCCTTATAAGTCCTTTAAAGGTCCTTTTGAATTGAGATGAGGTCCTTATAAGTCCTTTAAAGGTCCTTTTGAATTGAGATGAGGTCCTTATAAGTCCTTTAAAGGTCCTTTTGAATTGAGATGAGGTCCTTATAAGTCCTTTAAAGGTCCTTTTTTTGACTCGTGCCCCAAACCTGGGAACCTTGCTTTTAAAAAAGAAATATTTATTATTGTGATCAGTGTAAACATTCTACATTTTAGCATACAACTATTTGCTCGTGTGCACCTTTTCATTAATATATATGGATTTTATAATCAGTTTATATATGCGCTTCTTCAAAATGTATATCTAGAATTCTATCGTTCTTTTTTCCCGTTTTGCTTCCAGTGGCTGTTGTTTTTATTGTTCTTTTCCTTCGTCCTCCTCTTTTCTTCTTCTTCTCCTCCTCCTCCTCCTTCTCTTCCTTCTCTTCCTTTTGTGCATATAATCAGTTGATCCCCCCCCCCCACACACACACACACACCCACCCCACCCCCCGTGGGAATACCGGGGGGTCTTTTGTATGAATAGTTCCCCCACCTTCTGGACGTTTTGTGCTTGCAACTTCCTCTAATCTGTCACTCTCTTTGACTCTGCCTTTCCCCTTTGCTAGTTTTGTGCCTGTAGCTTCCTCTAACCTGTCACTCTCTTTGACTCTGCCTTTTCCCTTTGCTTACTGTCATCTTGCTATCTTTCTGCCTTACCGGTCCATTCTCCTGCCTTTTTTCAATTGACTCTTTCAAAAAAGATTTCCTCCAGCCAAAGTCGGACTTGCTGGGCCTATCTATTTCTTAGTTAGGCGCATAATGGCAGCATGACGCATCTGCGTTTATGATTGACAGGAAACTGTCTGGGCGATCGAAGAAGAAGAAGAAGATCAGTTGATAAATTTATGCTCGGCCATCTTTTAAAAGCAGTCAGAACGCAGTGTAGCTTTAGCAAACGCCATAACCTGTGTGTGTTCGTAGTTCCAGTTGGGAGTCGTTGGGTTAACAAACGCCATAATCTGTGTGTGTTCGTAGTTGGGAGTCGTTGGGTTAACAAACACCATAATCTGTGTGTGTTCGTAGTTCCAGTTGGGAGTCGTTGGGTTAACAAACGGCATAATCTGTGTGTGTTCGTAGTTGGGAGTCGTTGGGTTAACAAACGCCATAATCTGTTTGTTCATAGTTGGGAGTCGTTGGGTTAACAAACGCCATAACCTGTGTGTGTTCGTAGTTCCAATTGGGAGTCATTGGGTTAACAAACGCCATAATCTGTGTGTTGGTAGTTCCAGTTGGGAGTCATTGGGTTAACAAACGCCATAACCTGTGTGTGTTCGTAGTTCCAGTTGGGAGTCATTGGGTTAACAAACGCCATAATCTCTGTGTGTTGGTAGTTCCAGTTGGGAGTCATTGGGTTAACAAACGCCATAATCTGTGTGTGTTCGTAGTTGGGAGTCGTTGGGTTAACAAACGCCATAACCTGTGTGTGTTCATAGTTCCAGTTGGGAGTCATTGGGTTAACAAACGGCATAATCTGTGTGTGTTCATAGTTCCAGTTGGGAGTCATTGGGTTAACAAACGCCATAATCTCTGTGTGTTGGTAGTTCCAGTTGGGAGTCATTGGGTTAACAAACGCCATAATCTGTGTGTGTTCGTAGTTCCAGTTGGGAGTCATTGGGTTAGCAAATGCCATAATCTGTGTGTGTTCGTAGTTGGGAGTCGTTGGGTTAACAAACGCCATAACCTGTGTGTGTTCGTAGTTCCAGTTGGGAGTCATTGGGTTAACAAACGCCATAATGTGTGTGTGTTCGTAGTTCCAATTGATGGTTCATACATACAAAGAGGTAGGTAAGGCAAGCTTCACATTGCGACGTTTTGAAAATTTCATGTTTATTCTTTCTTAACTTGTTCCCAGTTTGTTTTGTGTGGGTTTCGCAGGGCTCCCAATCATCCCGCAAAACAAGGGGTCCCAGGGACTCCTTCACTTACAGTATAGAGGGTCCTAGAGGCGGGATAGAGGGTCCCAATGGCATAGCGAAATGCTAAAAAAAATTTTTAGTGCATCCCTGGGACCCCCTGCACATTCTTTTAGAGGGTCCTGTAGAATTTTAGTGCTTCATAGACCCCCAAATGGGGAGACCTGGGAGCCCTGTTTTTTTTGTTTTTTTCGTTAATTAATCTGAGTTCCAAAATGTGAGCATCATTGACATGTTTTTCCTTGATCTGTTCCTGTTCTGATTCAGTTTCTTTGGTGATTGGGTTTTGTTTCATTTTCTGCCTTTTCATTCAAATGAATTATATTATTGGTAAAAAAAAATGTTTTTACACTTTCAGAATGCTGTCTTGTTAACTGAACTTATGACAAACTTTTTTTTTTCCAACTTTGGTTTTCGTCTTTGTTGAGCATGAATTGCATGATGAGGATTCTTCAAACAAGTTTTGCTTGTGGTGCTAGACACCTGTGTGTATATGTGTGTGTGTGTGTGTGTGTGTGTGTGTATATATATGTGTGTGTGTGTATATGTGTGTGTGTGTGTGTGTGTGTGTGTGTGTGTGTATGTGATGTGCGTGTGTGTGTGTGTGTGTGTATATGTGTGTGTGTGTGTATATGTGTGTGTGTATGTGTGTGTGTGTGTGTATATATATGTGTGTGTGTGTGTGTATGTGTATATGTGTGTGTGTGTGTGTATATGTGTGTGTGTGTGTATATGTGTATGTGTGTGTGTGTTATGCATGGTAATCTTCAGACAATTCTCTGAATGCTGAGATCAGTGAATGTAGAAAACAAATATCACAAAGTGTTTTCAGCTTCAAGAGATGCCCTTTCCCCAATTTGTAATCAAAGATATCAGCGTTAAGCTTTTGTCCTCAAGAGGCATCGCCCCCTGACCTCCATAACAATCAGGCATGGGGTAGACCTCCGCCAATCGTGGAAAATCTGCGAAAGTGAAATTGACAAAGACAGCAACAAAAAGCCGGGGTAAAAATTTGCTCGGGTGCCTAAACATTACGTGCGTTAAAACCTATGCAATCGCTTTGCGGAACCGGATGTGAATGACTGAACAAGCAACTTCCTGCCGAAGTTAGCAGTCGTGCGCGGCCTAGCTCACACCACACGTTTCCAGATTTGTGATCCTAGTGCTTCTTTTTCTTCTTCTTCATTTTGACGCCCAACTTCATCATTTTAGTTTGAGTCGACATCTTTCAAATGAAATGCAGAATCGGTTGGATGTTCTTCCGCGAAACTCACTTTGCCCCCACTACCATGCCTGTAACATACAAAGGGCTCTTTACCCATTGAGACCACTTTGAAACAATGTCTCCTGAAATTGAAACCCTGTAATACTTTCAGAGAAAAATGCTCTTCCTCCATTGCCATGCCTGGTGTGTGTGTGTGTGTTAAGTGTGTGTGTGTGTGTGTTTATGTGTGTGTGTGTCTGTGTGTGTGTGTGTGTGTGTGTTATGTGTGTGTGTGTGTGTGTTATGTGTGTGTGTGTGTGTGTGCAGACCTGTTTACTCTACTCTTTTCGAGTAGTATTCTTCTCAATGTGGACCTCTACTACTCTTCCAAATTGAAGATAATGCTCTAATTACTCATTTTCAGTTTTTAGCGTAACTTGCTCCATGTGCATTTCCTTCTTTCGGTTAACCCCCCTTGGGGGTGGGGGTGGGGGGTGTTGTGTCGTTCATCACGCCAGGTCTGGGAGCAGGTGAAGGCGCAGAACCCAGACCTGAAGCTGTGGGAGATCGGCAAGATCATCGGCCAGATGTGGAGGGACCTGCCTGACCGGGAGAAACAGGGCTTCCAGGAGGAGTATGAAGCTGACAAGGTGACGGAGAGAGAGAGGTGGGGGAGGGGGTGGGGCAGAGGCAAGATCATGGGCCAGATGTGGAGGGACCTGCCTGACCGGGAGAAACAGGGCTCCCAGGAGGAGTATGAAGCTGACAAGGTGACGGAGAGAGAGAAAGGGAGAGACAGAGAGAGATAAGGAGAGACACAGAGAGAGAGAAAGGGAGAGACAGAGAGAGATAAGGAGATACACAGAGAGAGAGAGAGAAAGGGAGAGATTAGGAGAGACAGAGAGAGAGATAAGGAGATACACAGAGAGAGAGAGAGAAAGGGAGAGACAGAGAGAGATTAGGAGAGACAGAGAGAGAGATGAGGAGAGACACAGAGAGAGAGAGAGGTGGGGGAGGGGGTGGGAGATCGGTAAGATCATCGGCCAGATGTGGATAGACCTGGCTGACCGGGAGAAACAGGGCTTCCAGGAGGAGTATGAAGCTGAAAAGGTGACGGAGAGAGAGAGAGAGAAAGGGAGAGACAGAGAGAGAGGTGGGGGAGGGGGTGGGAGATCAGCAAGATCATGGGGCAGATGTGGGTAGACCTGCCTGACCGGAGGAAACTGGAATACCAACGACAACACCAACAACATACAGTATTTATACGGCGCTGAATCTTGATAGGAATCAAATCAAAGCGCAACACACGTTAGCATTCATAACGCATTCAAACAAAAACGCAATACAAAGCGAACACACACGGATGACGTAAATGGAATACAGCAGAAACAGACCTAATGGCAAGAGAGAGAAAAGAAAGAGAGCGGAGCTTTAATGACGGGGGGGAACAGGTGGGTTTTGAGGTTGGATTTGAAAGCAGAGAGGGTCGGTCGCTGACGGAGGGAGAGAGGAAGTTCGGTCCTGAGGCTGCAACAGAGCGCCGACCAACAGTTGAAAGCTTCTACAGTCGAACCTCCCTTATAAGACCTTCAAAAATCACCCAAAATGAGGTCTTATAAGGGAGGTAATTTTAATACTTACAAAGAAGGGCAATGTCTCAGAAAAGTAGGTTGTATGTGGGAGGGAGTCTTATAATGGGAGGTCTCATAAGGGAGGGGTCTTATAAGGGAGGTTCCACTGTACCCCAATCCTAGGGATCTGGAGAGAAAGAGGGTCAGAAACTGAACGTAAAGTACGAGCTGGCGTATATCAGGAGGATTATGTAGCTGAGAAGATGAGGGAGACAGAGAGAGATAGAGACAGACACAGCTCTGTTTTCTGTGACTGTGGCCAATGGAGTTGGACTGTCCCTTGAATAACACTTGTCCACTGTTGACGCATTGGGGTAAATTTGAACGATTTCGTCTCTTCGTCAAATGTAAAGAAACAAAGAAGCAAGTTCTCTTCTGTGTCCGATCTCCCATGTCAAATATCAAATTGCAAATGATAGATTTTGGTTTGTCAAACTTCGAATGGCTGTGAAGTAAAAGTTATCAAAGATATCAACAATTATCAAAGATATCAACAATTATCAAAGATATCAACAATTATCAAAGATATCAACAATTATCAAATATATCAAAAATTATCAAATATATCAACAATTATCAAAGATATCAAAAATTATCAAAGATATCAACAATTATCAAATATATCAAAAATTATCAAATATATCAACAATTATCAAAGATATCAACAATTATCAAAGATATCAAAAATTATCAAAGATATCAAAAATTATCAAATATATCAACAATTATCAAAGATATCAACAATTATCAAATATATCAAAAATTATCAAAGATATCAACAATTATCAAATATATCAACAATTATCAAAGATATCAACAATTATCAAAGATATCAAAAATTATCAAATATATCAAAAATTATCAAATATATCAACAATTATCAAAGATATCAAAAATTATCAAATATATCAAAAATTATCAAATATATCAACAATTATCAAAGATATCAAAAATTATCAAATATATCAACAATTATCAAAGATATCAAAAATTATCAAAGATATCAACAATTATCAAAGATATCAACAATTATCAAAGATATCAAAAATTATCAAAGATATCAACAATTATCAAAGATATCAAAAATTATCAAATATATCAACAATTATCAAAGATATCAACAATTATCAAAGATATCAACAATTATCAAAGATATCAACAATTATCAAAGATATCAACAATTATCAAAGATATCAACAATTATCAAAGATATCAAAAATTATCAAAGATATCAAAAATTATCAAAGATATCAACAATTATCAAAGATATCAACAATTATCAAATATATCAACAATTATCAAAGATATCAACAATTATCAAAGATATCAAAAATTATCAAAGATATCAACAATTATCAAAGATATCAAAAATTATCAAATATATCAACAATTATCAAAGATATCAACAATTATCAAAGATATCAAAAATTATCAAAGATATCAACAATTATCAAAGATATCAAAAATTATCAAAGATATCAACAATTATCAAAGATATCAAAAATTATCAAAGATATCAACAATTATCAAAGATATCAACAATTATCAAAGATATCAACAATTATGAAAGATATCAACAATTATCAAAGATATCAACAATTATCAAAGATATTAACAATTATCAAAGATATCAACAATTATCAAAGATATCAACAATTATCAAAGATATCAACAATTATCAAAGATATCAACAATTATCAAAGATATTCACTTTCTGTTTTCTATGTATTGATTACAAGTCTTAGTTCCTTTTTCAGTTCTTGCGATTAAAACCACAGTTTATGCAAAAGTTCCATTGTGTCTTTTTTTCTCTCACACCATCACAGTTCATTTGGTGACGAACACCTGTACATGTGTATATCGTCCGTGACATTCAAGAACCTCATATCTCAATTTTGGTAGTTTTGAGAAAAATGAAATTAACCGTTTTAATAATTAACCGCTTTGACCCCAATTGATTACCTATGATGAACATGTTGTTCAAGACATAGCGAGTTTAGTCCTTCATTTTGTTAAAATGACCATTACAAAAAAATATTAGACTTGAAAAGAACGAAGATACAAGGTTTTTGTCCTTAATTAAATCTGAATTGTGGACTTACAAGTTTTTCATCTATTTACACAACCTCTTTAACCCCAGATAGAAAGTCGTTAGAGATACGAGCTTTTGGTGGAAGGTGGCGGGGAAAATTAGAAAGCTGACTATGTATCTAACTAAAAAATAAATAAAAAATCGAGAAACAAGGTTTTTGAATTTCACTGATGATATGAATTCTTATTGTGTGGGTTACAGTCGGCGTATGGTGACTTACTGAAGGCCTACCACAGCTCCCCGGCATATCTGGCCTGGATTGCAGCTAAGGCTAAAGGTGAGACTGTGTGTGTGTGTTTGAGTGTGTGTGTCTGTCTGTCTGTCTGTCAGTGAATATGTGTGTATGTGCATAAAGATTAAAGGCATGTACAGTTTCCTGGCTTATCTTATTGGGATTACTGCTAAAAGTAATAATGAGACTGAGTGAGTGTGTGTGTGCGTGCGAGAGAGAGTGTGTGTGTGTAAGTGTGTGAATGTCACTGTGTATAATTGTGTGCAAAAGAGAGAGAGAGAGTGTGTGTGTAAGTGTGTGAATGTCACTGTGTATAATTGTGTGCAAAAGAGAGAGAGAGAGTAAGTGTGTGAATGTCACTATGTATAATTGTGTGCAAAAGAGAGAGAGAAAATGAATACAGAAAAACAAGGAAATAAAAGAAGCAATAAAAGTAAGAGGGATATCAACTTACGAAGAGAGTACAGTTTGACGATCATTTGTTACTTCCCTTGACAGCGGAGCGGGAGAAGGAGTCGGGAGTGGAAGATGATGAACATTCCTCGAAGAGAGTACAGTTTGACGATCATTTGTTACTTCCCTTGACAGCGGAGCGGGAGAAGGAGTCGGGAGTTGAAGAAGACGAACATTCCTCGAAGAGAGTACAGTTTGACGATCATTTGTTACTTCCCTTGACAGCGGAGCGGGAGAAGGAGTCGGGAGTGGAAGATGATGAACATTCCTCGAAGAGAGTACAGTTTGACGATCATTTGTTACTTCCCTTGACAGCGGAGCGGGAGAAGGAGTCGGGAGTTGAAGAAGACGAACATTCCTCGAAGAGAGTACAGTTTGACGATCATTTGTTACTTCCCTTGACAGCGGAGCGGGAGAAGGAGTCGGGAGTTGAAGAAGACGAACATTCCTCGAAGAGAGTACAGTTTGACGATCATTTGTTACTTCCCTTGACAGCGGAGCGGGAGAAGGAGTCGGGAGTTGAAGAAGACGAACATTCCTCGAAGAGAGTACAGTTTGACGATCATTTGTTACTTCCCTTGACAGCGTAGCGGGAGAAGGAGTCGGGAGTGGAAGATGATGAACATTCCTCGAAGAGAGTACAGTTTGACGATCATTTGTTACTTCCCTTGACAGCGGAGCGGGAGAAGGAGTCGGGAGTTGAAGAAGACGAACATTCCTCGAAGAGAGTACAGTTTGACGATCATTTGTTACTTCCCTTGACAGCGGAGCGGGAGAAGGAGTCGGGAGTTGAAGAAGACGAACATTCCTCGAAGAGAGGACAGTTTGACGATCATTTGTTACTTCCCTTGACAGCGGAGCGGGAGAAGGAGTCGGGAGTTGAAGAAGACGAACATTCCTCGAAGAGAGTACAGTTTGACGATCATTTGTTACTTCCCTTGACAGCGGAGCGGGAGAAGGAGTCGGGAGTGGAAGATGATGAACATTCCTCGAAGAGAGGACAGTTTGACGATCATTTGTTACTTCCCTTGACAGCGGAGCGGGAGAAGGAGTCGGGAGTTGAAGAAGACGAACATTCCTCGAAGAGAGGACAGTTTGACGATCATTTATTATTTCCCTTGACAGCGGAGCGGGAGAAGGAGTCGGGAGTTGAAGAAGACGAACATTCCTCGAAGAGAGTACAGTTTGACGATCATTTGTTACTTCCCTTGACAGCGGAGCGGGAGAAGGAGTCGGGAGTTGAAGAAGACGAACATTCCTCGAAGAGAGTACAGTTTGACGATCATTTGTTACTTCCCTTGACAGCGGAGCGGGAGAAGGAGTCGGGAGTTGAAGAAGACGAACATTCCTCGAAGAGAGTACAGTTTGACGATCATTTGTTACTTCCCTTGACAGCGTAGCGGGAGAAGGAGTCGGGAGTGGAAGATGATGAACATTCCTCGAAGAGAGTACAGTTTGACGATCATTTGTTACTTCCCTTGACAGCGGAGCGGGAGAAGGAGTCGGGAGTTGAAGAAGACGAACATTCCTCGAAGAGAGTACAGTTTGACGATCATTTGTTACTTCCCTTGACAGCGGAGCGGGAGAAGGAGTCGGGAGTGGAAGATGATGAACATTCCTCGAAGAGAGGACAGTTTGACGATCATTTGTTACTTCCCTTGACAGCGGAGCGGGAGAAGGAGTCGGGAGTTGAAGAAGACGAACATTCCTCGAAGAGAGGACAGTTTGACGATCATTTATTATTTCCCTTGACAGCGGAGCGGGAGAAGGAGTCGGGAGTTGAAGAAGACGAACATTCCTCGAAGAGAGGACAGTTTGACGATCATTTATTATTTCCCTTGACAGCGGAGCGGGAGAAGGAGTCGGGAGTTGAAGAAGACGAGCATTCCTCGGCCAAAGGGGAGAGAACTCCCACCTCTTCCAGACAGTCCGTAAGAGTTCTCTCTCTTTCCTTGGTTTGGTATTGATTATTTTTGTTAGAATTGTTTTGCGGATGTTTGTGTTGATGATGATTGTATTGTGATGATGATCATATTGTTTAAAGGGTCTGTTATACTACATACGTGTGTGTGTGGGGGGGGGGGGCTCCTGTTAACTTTCATTGTTTCCATGGTATCTACTTGTACCCTTGTTTGTGTAAAATTGTCTTCTTCAATGTATGTTGTGTAACTGACCAGTTAACCCTTTCACCGCCAGCCATATTTCAGCCAAAATTGTCCATTAAAATTACCTGGGTAGAGAACAAAATCCATCTGCAGTATTGGGGATTCTTCTGTGACATATCTAAAATAAGGTCTATCCTTACTTCCCAAAACTGAGACAATAGGGTCTTTGGATAATAGACCCCAATTT
>CM065712.1:33345214-33355467 GCA_017654935.2 Phymorhynchus buccinoides
AAACAATCATTGGGCAAATTATGCCACGGAAAAGACAACTTATGGAGCCAATCTGGCAAAATGGTCTGGGGATATTACTCTCTTGACTGTGTTAGAGCAAAAGCCAGCATATGAGGGTTATTCCTTTTCATGATTTGATGACATCAGATGCGTGATGCGTTGGTGGCGGTTAACAGTGTGTGCATGGATGAAACCTTGCCTCGGATATAAGGCAGCGCCTGTTTTTCAATATTTTGACCACCAAAACAAAAATTGGGTAAGATGTGCCACCCCCCCTACCTATCTCGGTTAATTCTATTTTTCCGTTATTGCCTTTCTTACCATACATAAAGCTGTATTTTAGGAACCTTTTTAGCTAATAACCTTTTTGGAATACTAACCCTAGCCCTAACCCTAACCCTACCCCCACCCTATAAGACGGGAAAACACAACGAACCACAACTGTGACAAATCGCGGTGTACTGCAGTACATAGTGGGGGGTAGGGTTAGGTTCAGGGTTAGGGATAGGGTTAGTACCCCCCACCCTATAAGACGGGAAAACGCAACGAACCACAACTGTGACAAATCGCGGTGTACTGCAGTACATAGTGGGGGGTAGGGTTAGGTTCAGGGCTAGGGTTAGGGTTAGTATTCCAAAAAGGTTATTAGCTTAAAAAAAAATCCTAAAATACAGCTTTATGTATGGTAAGAAAGGCAAAAACGGAAAAATAGAATTAACCGAGAAATGCACGGGTGTTGGCACATCTTTACCTTTACCAAAACTTGATTCAAAAAGTGTTGAATTCTCACTTTACAAGCCTGGACTAAGCTTCGAATTGAGTATGATTTTGCTTTTTCTTCAGCTTCAGGGGGGCGCTGCTGCCCCCTGACCCCCCAGCCCTGTATCTGCCAGGCCCCTGGACCCCTGCCTTGCCTGTCTTGATTATCTCCACTTGCATCCATGTGTGTGTCACAGTAGCTTTTCTCAGCACCTTTCAGTTCATGCCTTTTGTTAACTCATTCCATGCTGGCCAGTTGCTTCCCTTTGCAAGCGTTCTGTACTGGCCGATTTGCATAGGTTGCAAAAAAATTATTTTCTAAATAATGGTAACAGATACAAACGTGACATTTAGGCAATATGTACACAATATACAGTACTAACACCTGCAACAGTTTCAAAGCATCCACTTGATTAGGTTTGATTTGTGATATTTTAAAATAAATGCATGTTTTGTCAAGCCAGGCACACTCATAATAGCGAAAATATACTTTTAAGGTCCCAAAATAACCGGCAGCCAGCCAATCAGTGTCAGAGGCATGAATGAAACGTAGTAGTAGCCCTCTGAGCCACTTTAAAGCACGCATGACTGTTAACCTATGAACTATGAATTTTTAAAGTTCACATGCAATATCCCGTTACCTTAGTAACGAGGCGTTGTGCGCATGCCCTGCGACGAGAGCGCAGGTTAGTATAGAAAGAGTTAATACTCATCACCAGCATAAACCAATTTAAAGTGGTTTATCCATTAGGCTTACATTGTTTTATGCTGGCATACCACTTGTAAGGTCTTTTCCTATCCCTAACCAAAACCAGTGATAAGAACATTTGCCTCTGTTAAAAGAAATAGCTTGAAACAAATAGCTCTCTGTGGAAAACTGAAAGGAGCCAGAATGAGGGGAATCAGTGTACTGTGGTGTGTGTGTTTTTCACAGCAAAAGCTGGAGGCGGAGTTGCAGCAGATTGAAGACAGACACCAGGCCAAGAAGAGAAAGCTTGTGGAGGCCAGTGACTCCTTTCACCTTGACCTCAATAAGGTCAGTCACCAAGGTCAAGGTTAGAGTGGGGTCAGGGTGGGGTGAAATTTGAAGTCAAGATTGGATCAGACTCGGTGTGTGTGAGTGTGTGTATGTCTGCGTGTGTGTTCTTCAGTTTAGCATTCTTCACTAAAAGTGTGTGAGTGTGTATATGTGTGTGTGTGTCTGCGTGTGTGTTGTTGTTCTTCAGTTTAGCATTCTTCACTAAAAGTGTGTGAGTGTGTATGTGTGTGTGTGTGCGTACGAGCGTCTTCTTCATTATTTTGCTCACAACAGTGCTTTTTCCCTCTCTTCTTCCTTTTCGATCTTAATCACTTTCTTTTTGATTGTTTGTTTAGCATTGAATACTTATTTTGTCCATGCGGTTTGTTTGTCTTCCGTGGTCACCTTCTGTCATGTCGACAGTTGATGATGTATTGTGCAGGGGTACGTTATGAGCGTCTGCTTGTTGTTACCCTGTTAACCTCATTAGTGTTCAATGATCTATATTTGTATTCTTGTATAAACATTATTTAAAGCAACCGCCCATGCAACTGAATTGCTCTTTCTTGGAAAACTCTGTGTGTGTGTGTCTCTGTGTGTGTGTGTCTCTGTGTGTGTGTGTCTCTGTGTGTGTGTGTCTCTGTGTGTGTGTGTCTCTGTGTGTGTGTGTCTCTGTGTGTGTGTGTCTCTGTGTGTGTGTGTGTGCGCGCATTCATAAGCCACTAAAAGTGTTTTAGAGTACAATGTTCAGGTGTGTGAGCACGGTTGCATTTGCATGTTTCTAAATGTGTATGTGAATGCACAAATGTATAACAGTACCATATTTTTCATACTCTAGTCTAAGGCAATCCTTTTTATCCCAGACCGAGACCTCTGCGTCTAATAACATTACTGATAAAACAGTAAGAAAATATAATAACAAAACCTGAATTCTGTGTCAAATTTTGGGGCTTATAGTAAAGACAACAACGGCGCATGTGTGTGCAAGTTTTTTTCAACTTCATCATGATTGAAGAATACAGTGGAACATCCCTTATAAGACTCCCTCCCATATAAGACCTACGTCTCTGAGACATTGCCCTTCTTTGTAAGTATTAAAATTACCTCCCATAAAAGACCCCTCCCTTATAAGACCTCATTTTGGATGGTTTTTGAAGGTCTTGTAAGGGAGGTTCCACTGAATACTGTGTTTTTCGCATCATTAGGCGCTGCTGTGTATAAGGCGAATAGGGCAATTTTCAAGAAAAATCTGAAAAAAATTAAAGCCAAAGGCGCCCTCATTTATAAGGCGATACACACCTCACAAAATAAAGTCAAGCTTTGAAGCCCGTACACGTCCTGTAAATGCTTACCAACCGCCATTGCTGCTGTCATAAATGAGAGTTGGCTCCCCCTTTCAAATAATCGAACTTTCATTTGAGCTGCTTCCTGTTGTTGTGTTTGGACAATTCTTCGCGAAAACTGATATAATTATGGCATTTTAAGCTCTACAACGATGCATTTTCTTCAACTAGGCTAGACTTTAGACGGTGTTTTCTCAAAATGAGCGACGCACGCCCTACTAACTTTAAATGCTTGTAACTCTGGAACGGAAGAAGAGAATGGTTCTTGTATCATTAGAGAGGGAGCTGTCTGAAGTTTTCAAATGTATAATTTTCTGAGAATGGTCAGTTTGACACTTAATGTCTCTTTCGTGGTGCTGGATCACGTATAGTAAGAACATTTATAAAGAAACTTATGACTTATGACTTAAAAACAAACTGAGTTTTGTGTATAATTTTGGGAGTGCACCTTACATTAAGGTAAACCTTATACAATGGACCCTCCCTTATGAGACCTTCAAAAATCATCCAAAATCAGGTCTTATAAGGGAGAGGTCTTATAAAGTCTATAAAGCGCTTTGTGCTCGATAAAAAGCGCTATCTAAATATCCGTTTATTATTATTATTATTATAAGGGAGGATATTTTAATACTTACAAAGAAGGGCAATGTCTCAGAGAAGTAGGTCTTATTATGAGTAAATTATACCACAAAACAATACCAATCCTCCATGCACTGTAGAAATGTGGCTTGAAAAGGCTTTATAGCTTAAAATGCCACTGTTAATAGTGGTGGATCCATAAAGGATGCCAGTGGTTCTACCCATAATGGAGATAGTATTTGATCAAAGAAACCACAAACACCACTTACTGTGCTGTGAAAAGAATAAAATAAAAGTAAAAGATTGTGCTGGTTTACTTTTTGTCCCAATGGGGGACAGACAGTGTATGAGCATGGTACATAGAGAGATCTCTTTCGAATTATGGAATTCTCGTCAGTATGTATATCTGCTAACAAACACTGTCTTGTGGATCAACCCCAACAGGAAGACATTTCTAATAAAAGAATGGTGTCTTCTCTGCACTAGGCCGAAAAGTCCACAATTTAAGCATCACCTCAGTGGTCGGCTCTTTCTACCCACATATATTAAATTTTTCAAATCGCAATTTCCGCATTTTAATAACTTATCTATTTTGCCCAAAATGTTCTTTATTTTTCTCTTCACCTTGTGCTGGTTTGCTTAAATTGTGGACTTTTCGGCCTAGTACAGAGAAGACACCATTCTTTTATCAGAAATGTCTTCCTGTTGGGGTTGATCCACAAGACAGTGTTTGTTAGCAGATATACATACTGACGAGAATTCCATAATTCGAAAGAGATCTCTCTATGTACCATGCTCATACACTGTCTGTCCCCCATTGGGACAAAAAGTAAACCAGCACAATCTTTTACTTTTATTTTATTCTTTTCACAGCACAGAGCTACCTTCAAAAAGTATACACAGTTAGTGGTGTTTGTGGTTTCTTTGATCAAGTAGGTCTTATGTGGGAGGGAGTCTTATAAGGGAGGTTCCACTGTAGTCAGAGAAACATGGTATTTGTCAATAAATAAAATATGGCTAATCATATTTTTTATATGTCCAGCAGTGTAACACCAAGCCTCAGATCTCGGACGACATGTTCTCCACTATGGTGAAGCGAGCCAGGGAGGAGCTGAAGCAACGACAGATGACACTGCTACAACAACAACAACAGCAACAACAACAGCAGCAACAACAACAGCAGCAACAACAACAGCAGCAGCAACAACAACTACAGCAACAACAAAAACTACAACAACAACAGCAGCAACAAGTTCAGCAACAGCATCAAGAACAACAACTTCTTTTTCAACTGCAGCAAAAGCAACAACTGCAACATCAGCAGACTGAGGAGAAACAACAAGAAATCATGGTTTCTACTGCCTCCACTACTTCCACTACTGGCCCTACTGCCACTACTGCACAGAGGGTGGACGAGATGAGAGAGACGGAGGAGGCTGAACAATCTGGTGGGTCCTTGTCTGTATTACGTTGTGTCGTTTTGTATTTGCATTAACCATTTCAGCACCAGCCATTCTTCAGCTAAAAATCTCCATTAAGCTTACCTGGGTAAAGAAAAGATGATGTCTGCAATATTGGGGGATTCCTCTGTGACATGCATAAAGTAGGGCCTGTCCTTGCCTCCCAAAATTAAGAAGATATTGCCATTGGATAGCAGACCCTCATTTGATGCCTTTCAGTGACATGGGTGTCAAATCATTGTGGTGCCAAGAGGCGACAGTGGCGAAGAAAGGGTTAATAGGAATTGTTCGGAAATAATTAACTCAATCGGTCAAACAGGGGAAGTTACTCTACCATCAGGTACTGAGGTAGATCCCCACAAATAGGGATGATTACCATCGGGTGGGGGGGGGGGGGGGGGGGGGGGGGGGGGCAATTGCTATCATGTATATGTTTGACATCTGTAGAGTCACACCTTTTATAAAAAAAATGCATGATAGCAATCTGAAAGTGGTAACTTTCTGTCAGTTAACATGTGATTTATAATGGTACCCCTTATTGTGAAGCATTTTTGGTAAGGGGGACCCTACAGATGTCAAGACTATGATAGCAATTGCCCCCCAGATGGTAACAATCACCCTCCGAACATGCTGAGTTTGAGTAGACACACTTGGTTTGTGTTTCTCGCACTTGTTCTCTATCAAGCCATCTGGGTCAGTCCCAGTGTTTATTTCTTTGCGAGTTCTCGACGTTTTGCAAGTTAGATCAGTTTGTGGCCACTTGTGACCACCACTCTTTCTATTTGAAATGTTTGCAAATCGCTCACTCGCTTCGCGGTTTCAATCTTCAACGCCATTGTTACTATGGTATTTGACAGAGTAAGTGAGGTAAATGAATGTAATTTTCACAAAGTGCTCTCCCCTTTTTTTTTTTGGGGGGGGCGAAAATCGTCTATCGTGCCGTGCGATTAGAGAAGAACTGAGCCAGGAATCGTTATCGTCTGCTAGACAGAATACGCATGCGCGAAGAAGATAGTCTCTCTTTCACTTCCAAGTTGAAGTCAGCATGGCGTCGAAGAGAGCACCTGCCGACACAGAGTCAGATTCGGATTGGGATCACGGATCAGACAAGTGCGAAAAGAAGAAGAAAACGGCCGTGAAGCGCGCACGTGTTTTCAAGAAAGAGTTCACGGAAAAGTGTCCAGTTTTCACACATATGTACATAGTGTAGTAATGTTTCTATCTTGACCTGTCCTGTCCCTGATGTCTTTCTTTATTGTCCCTGATGTCTTTATTGTCCCTGATGTCTTTCTTTATTGTCCCTGATGTCTTTATTGTCCCTGATGTCTTTATTGTCCCTGATGTCTTTATTGTCCCTGATGTCTTTCTTTATTGTCCCTGATGTCTTTATTGTCCCTGATGTCTTTCTTTATTGTCCCTGATGTCTTTCTTTATTGTCCCTGATTTCTTTCTTTATTGTCCCTGATTTCTTTCTTTATTGTCCCTGATGTCTTTCTTTATTGTCCCTGATGTCTTTATTGTCCCTGATGTCTTTCTTTATTGTCCCTGATGTCTTTCTTTATTGTCCCTGATGTCTTTATTGTCCCTGATGTCTTTATTGTCCCTGATGTCTTTCTTTATTGTCCCTGATGTCTTTCTTTATTGTCCCTGATGTCTTTATTGTCCCTGATGTCTTTCTTTATTGTCCCTGATGTCTTTCTTTATTGTCCCTGATGTCTTTCTTTATTGTCCCTGATGTCTTTCTTTATTGTCCCTGATGTCTATTGTCCCTGATGTCTTTCTTTATTGTCCCTGATGTCTTTCTTTATTGTCCCTGATGTCTATTGTCCCTGATGTCTTTCTTTATTGTCCCTGATGTCTATTGTCCCTGATGTCTTTCTTTATTGTCCCTGATGTCTTTCTTTATTGTCCCTGATGTCTTTCTTTATTGTCCCTGATGTCTTTCTTTATTGTCCCTGATGTCTATTGTCCCTGATGTCTTTCTTTATTGTCCCTGATGTCTTTCTTTATTGTCCCTGATGTCTATTGTCCCTGATGTCTTTCTTTATTGTCCCTGATGTCTTTCTTTATTGTCCCTGATGTCTATTAGGTATTCCAAAGCCCTGCCTTGCAGCTGTGACAAACTGCCGAGAATGCCGATTTTTGCTTGTTTTCAACTTTCATTTTTTCCTTCCTGAATGAAAATTATGAATAAAAACTCATACCAAATTGTACTTCTGTCTTTTGTGGTTCTATTGGTGTGCTTTTTATTCTTGTGTATGATGTGTTATTATTTTAAAACATTTGTTGAAAATACCAACCGTATTGGAGTTTTTGGCCGCCGACAAGCCTTCTGACTAAGGCCGTCGGCACCCCCCGGCACTTCATGGCTTTGGATGAGCCTGCCCATTTACTCAATATTAACTAAAGTGGTTCTATCTAAAAGGAAATTGAATGCTCTTTAAAACCATGCACTTTTTGAAAGGGTGGGGTCATGTTAAGCTGGTTAAAATTTAGTTCAAACTTTTCAAAGTAAAATTTCTGATCGAAAATGACAACATTTTTGCGTGAAAGTTACACCGATCGAAAGCTTGAGGTTTTCTCTTCCCGTGACGACATGTTCTATTTGTATCCGACCAATGGGCAGGCTCAACCACGAACCCAAACTCCGCGAAGCGCGTGACCTCATTCAGCCATTTACAACTGGCCGACAAAAATGGCGCACGCACGACAACGCTAACAGAGGTTCAGTTTCATCGCGAAAATATTGCCCATCTTGAAATTATCTACGATATTGATTCCATGCTAGGTGAGTATTGCTGTTTAAGATTATATTCGTGCATTTTTTATGCATATATGATGTTGTAAAGTTTTGTATTTCCGTAAAACATGACATCGTTCTTGAGCTAGAAATCAAATCTTTGACACGGCGAGCAGTCGAGTACTATCGAAGCCGAGCTAATTTTTTCTCATCATGTAAACCGATCATAACCATTATAGATGTTTTGGAAAAAGCCTATTATTAACGCTTAAAGATGTAATTAGGAATAAAATTGAAAGATTTTAAAGAAATCGATCAAAATGTGAGATCACGTGATGTTGAAAAAATGGTCTGTCTGACTAGTTAGACTGAGTGACTTCCCTTGGCAATATTCGATTCTGTTTTTCGATCGGCCTAGGCCTAGGATCAGAATTATATTTCCTCGTTTTTTGCCCAATACTTATTCAAATCAGTAATTGTTTTGGTTAAAATTATTGCGCTTCTAGACTTCTGCATGTATTTTGCAAAAGATTCAACTGTTTGTTTCTGAATTGAAAACATTTAGTCAGTAAAGTGAAGCATCTTCAACTTCAAGTTCAACCCAGATTCTGAGATAGAGAGGAATATCATGCTAGGCCTAAGTAAACGTTGTCTTGGCCTAGACCTACGGCTACCAACAAAATCGAAACTAGTTAATGCTAAGCAAAACTACAAAAAACAGTCAATTGTTCTCAATATTGTGTTTCATTAACAATGAACAGATACTGGAGAATGCACACACACTAACAGTAACAATACATTGAATGATTGATAAAGGTCTGCTGTTTCTCATTCACAAACATGAGATTTTGATTTCTGCACGCTTTATTTTACACACACACACACACAAGGAACTTAACTCAAGCACCTAGCAACCCAATAATAAACATACAATTAAAGACCCAACTGGGTTATATGCACACACACAACACACAATGCATGTGGATGTACCTGAATTAAGACAATTTGATGCAGTTTCAAGTTTCAGGCAACTGACTTCCTAAAACTCTCTCTCACTCTCTCTCTCTCTGCAGACATGGGAATTGTCCGCAATTTTTTTATTTTTAAGGCAAACTTTTAGTTACTAAATACTTCAATTTTTAGAATATTATATTTTAATGCTGTAAAAATGAGGGGGGGGGGGGGGGGCTTTTCAGATTTGTTTTGTCTCTGACAATTCCCATGCCTGCTCTCTCTCTCGCGCACACACACTCACACACACACACACACACACACACACACACACACACACACTAAGGGGAGAGAGAGACTAAATATGCGCTTAAAATTTTAAAAACGAAGTTCAACAAAGACATAATATAATTATAATAATTTTATTAATAGCTCACACACATGCAAATATGCATGCACATACGCACATAACCTTTCTCTCGTTCTGTGTGTGCGACTAAATTAATACAATGTTCTATTGCATTGCCTGACCTAGGGCCCAACATACGTGGTCGTCAACGACTGACAGGAAGTCAACTACCACCTGATGTGATTCATAATCACCGTACTGGGAGTGAGCCAATTAGGAGTTTTCAAATAAATTTGGGAGATTCGCTTCAGATTATTTAAATATTAGCTTCATTTTACTTTGTCTTTGAAAAAAAAGATGGGAAAATTATATTTCAGGTGGGGGAAAAAATTGGACTGTGGATTGAAGTTGTTTTTTTCCCTCAAGTTTAAATTCATGTAAGGATTTCACAACAGAATCTTAACGCAAAGCACTTGTGTCTTGCTTAGTTGCTAAAGATGAAAATATATGGAAGTATTCATTTAGGAAAATAAAAGTTAAATCAAAGAACTGACGCATATATTCTGTTTTATTATGTTGCAGGTGGCGAAATGGTTCCAAGATCTGATTCCTGGTTCCGGGTTTCCACCTGAACGTGCCAGGAACCTCTCAGGACTGAGGGAAACTCACCTGTCAAAGCATTGCTTGTCAAAGAATTTGACATTGTCACTTTGAATAATGCATTACGGCATAACTCAATCAAGTCTATGTGCATCATGCAAAAATATTTGTTTTTTGTTCCTTGTTGTATTGTTGTCCGCCAGCTAGTGAATGATCACTTGACGTCACGCGCTGCACGCCTTTTGGGCAATTGTTTGAGCGTGCCCATTGGTCGGATAAAAATAGAACATGTCACGGGAAGAGGAAACCCCAAGCTTTCAATCGGTGTAACTTTTATGCAAAAATCTTATTTTCGATAAGACATTTTATTTTGAACAGTTTGAACTAAATTTTAATCAGCCTAACATTGCCCTACCCTTTCAAAAAGTACATGGTTTTAAAGAGCATTCAATTT
>CM065712.1:33355967-33405967 GCA_017654935.2 Phymorhynchus buccinoides
GGTTCCATTGCATGTTTAAATGAGGCATATATTTTACCTTTGAATTTTTTTTGTTTTCCCAGCCAAACTGCATAACATTTATCCGCATTTAATTTTAGACCTGACACATTACCAAAAATGTCTATAGTTTTCATAGATTGTTCAAAGGATTGTCTGTCACCTTCTTGCAATAATTCCGTATCGTCGGCATATTGTGATATTTTATTTTCTATTCCTGCAATACCAATACCTTTTATCCAATTATTTTGCCTTATCATAATAGCCATTATCTCTACACAGAGAATAAACAAATAAGGCGAGACTGGGTCACCCTGTCTACAACCCCTTTGAATATGAAACCATGGTGTTAGTGTGCTATTGACAGTGACTGTGGCTTTAATATTTTTGTACAGCGTCTCAATCCATTTACAAAATTCAGGGCCAAAATTAAAGACTTTTAATGTTTTAAATATAAATGTCCAACTTAAAGAATCAAACGCCTTCTCAAAGTCCAAACAGATTAGTAAACCCGGTTTATTAAAAGTGTCTACATAATGAATTAGGTCGTATATCAATCGTAAATTATCACCAATATATCTATTTTTAATAAATCCAGACTGATCTTCGCTAATGAGGGATGGTAAAACCTCTTTTAGTCTATTAGCAATACACGCTGATCCTATCTTGTAAACTATATTAAGTAATGAAATTGGTCTCCAGTTTTTAATATGTTCGCGTGGTTTGTTTCCCTTGGGAATACAAATAATAACCCCTTCCTTTTGAGTGGATGATAGCTCTCCCCTATGAAAACCTCCGTTAAGCGACCTTATTACAAAACTTCCAAGATCTTGCCAAAAAAATGTTAAGAACTCAACTGTGAAACCATCGCTGCCTGGACTTTTTCGGTTTTTCATATTCTTTAATGCTATAGTTGCTTCTTCCAGTGTGATTTTGCCTTCTAAAGTTTCCTTATCACAAGCTGATAAAGTGGAAATCTCATCAATAAGTTCTGAAATCTCGACATCTTCCACTTCTTTTTCCGAATAAAGATTTTTTATAAAAATCATGGATTTCTCTAGCTATTTCTTTGCCTTCAGTAATTATGCTACCTTTCTTGTTAAGCTTAGAAATGTATTTGCTAACATAATTTCTTTTTTCTAAGCTGCAAAAGTATTTAGTAATTTTTTCGCCTTCAGTAATCCAACGTGTTCGAGAACGGAGCAAAACCCCTTCCATCCTTTTGTCTCTAAGTGAAATCAATTCAGCTTTATAATAATCTAAGTCATTTTCCTCTGTGTCTGTTAGTGTTTCTTTCTTTTCTAGGTTTGAAATATATTCTTCTAATTGTATTTCACGTTCATTTCTCATTCGTTTCACCATTGTGGCATAAGAAATTGTTTTAGCTTGAATTTTCATCAGCAAAGTGTCTAAAAATAGTTGGTCACTAATATGAAATTGATTTTCCTCTTTTGGTATTTGGTCAATATTTTTACGTGAATATGGTGACAGTGCATATCCACTTATAACGTTTTCATTTCTTCCTTAATTTCCTTTGCATAGTCTTTTTCCTTCAAAAGAGAAGAGTTAAATTTCCATAGCGTTGATCTTTTCGGTTCTACTGAAGCCCCCAATTTTAAAGTAATTATTGAATGGTCACTCCTATAACCTGGCATTATATCAGCTTTGACCGATTGATTAAACAATGTTTCAGACATCAAAAATATGTCCAATCGACTTTGCTGCAAGGGATTATTTCTTCTCCACGTATACCTCTTTAAATCGGGATTCAGTTCCCTCCAAATATCGACTAACTCCAAGTTCATCATCATAGATTTTACCTCTTCTTTTGCTTTCATGCTATTACAACGTTTATAATTATTACAATCTAGAAAAAATTCCATGACTAGATTCCATTCACCACCTATTATTATGTAGTCAAAATGAATGTTATTAATTCTCTCCTCTAGGTCTATGTAAAAATACGGGTCATCTCGATTAGGACCATATAGGCTTATATTTAGGTACGTTTTCCCCTTATATGTCATCAACACAAATAAATAATTACCTCCATCTTCCTTAAAAACTTTTTTAATATCAAATTCAAAATTATTATTAAATAATATTGCAACCCCCCTGGCGTTTGAAGAGTATGGGGCAAAATAGCATTTGTATCCCCACTCAGACCTTACATAGTTGACTAGTTTTGGATCTACATGAACATCTTGTAAAAGATAAATAGAGAAAGCTTTGGATCTCACAAAATGGAACACATCTCTCCTTTTTTTCAAGTCCCCCAGGCCCTGACAATTCATTGATAGAAATTTTAGTTGTTCAGCCATTTTTAAAGTAAAAACGTTTAGTCTTATTGTTCCCAAAAAGCGTGACAGACATTTCTTGTTCAGACACAGCCACATACATCAACTGACCCTGTACCATGAAATAAACATGCTTTGATCTAGATCCATCAACAAGTAACGCCTCCAATGCCAAGAAAGAAAAGACATACATCAACTGACCCTGTACCATGAAATAAACATGCTTTGATCTAGATCCATCAACAAGTAATGCCTCCAATGCCAAGAAAGAAAAAACATACATCAACTGACCCTGTACCATGAAATAAACATGCTTTGATCTAGATCCATCAACAAGTAACGCCTCCAATGCCAAGAAAGAAAAAACATACATTAAATAAATCAACAAAAATAACAATGAATGGTCTAAACAGAAAACACAATGATAAAAACAGTGCCTTGCACTGGAAAACATTGCTTGATCACCGTTCATAGCCGTAGCTGGTCAATCCATCCCGACACTACATCCGTTTGTAAATAAATGGATTAAAAATAGGTAGTAGCATAATGAAACGGTCTACCAAAAACCAAAAAGTAATGCCATTGATTTCTTCCGCCGTACGCCATTCATTCACGTTCATCTAAAGACACGCACACACACATACACACACGCACGCGTGCGCGCACACACACACATAAACACACGCACATACACGCTCGTACACAGGCTGAGTTCGTCATAGGCTATTTTTCCAAGTAAATAAAATTAGCCTGGGGCGTAGAACATGTGTTCGTAAAAAGCGGGTGTTCGTTATTTCAAAAGGATTTTTTGTTCGTTATACCCATGGCTTTGCAAGTGACAAATAGAAGGGCATTTGCCGGGAAATTGAAGTCAGTTCGTTAATCTCGAAATTTCGTTAAAAGCGAGTTCGTTATAGTTGGACTCCACAGTATTAGATATTTATGTGTAAATTGGGATATTCAGGATCAGTGGGTCGCAGGTGTCAATACTGGCAATAGTCACGATGGAATTAGGAGGGCGCATGTACCTACAGAAAACATAGAAAGGAAAGACCTAAAGTTTGCACTGGGTTTTAAACACCCCAGTTCAGCTGGGAAGGAACAGGCCCCACTTCCAGCAACAAGCTGGGGGAGGGGGCGGAGAAGGGGGGAGGGGGAGAATCTAATTTTAGTGGTCAGTTGGGGCAGGCTCAGATGGAGATCTGATCAGCGCTGATGTCAATGCACAGACAGAGCCTGTGTGGACGGTGGCCTCACTCCACTGGTTCCATTCTTCAGCAGTCCGCACAAAGACAGAGCCATCATACTGCTCTGTTTGACATTCTGGGACACGAAATCCACGCCAGTGGTTTATGACCTGTTTTTCGTGGATGTTTGTGGACTGGAAGCCTTCATATTTGGTGGGCAACACTTTATATTTGCTGGAGCGAGAAATATTTCTGCTGGGAGTGCAGGAATGAGGCCCTCAGCTATCCTGTAGAAAAGGATGAGCAGCCCTCAGCTATCCTGTAGAAAAGGATGAGCAGCCCTCAGCTATCCTGTAGAAAAGGCTGAGACGTTGCTGCCTGCGACGTTCTTCCAGAGGAGGGAGGTTCAGTTCTGCTAGCATGTTCCTTACGCAGCCTGGATTTCTGGTCTTGTAATCCCTTGCGATGAATCGGGCTGCCTGGCGCTGAACTCTCAAGTTTCTCCATGTCTTGCTTCAGGTGCAGATCTCTCACTGTTGCTCCATAGTCCAGTTTGGATCGAACCAGCGCTGCGTGCGCCAGGCGCCTGCACTGCTTAGGACAATTCCGGAGATTCTGCTGAAGAAATCCTAGGGTCGATCCAGCTTTACGACATATGTTGGAGATGTGTGATGACCATTTCAAATCGCATGAGATCTGCACTCCGAGGTAGGGGGTCTCTTGGACTCTTTTCAGGAAGACTCTTCCTAGACTATAGAAATAGGGTGAAGTCACTTTGGTGGAGAGGACGTAGCACTTTTGAGCGTTGAAACGCATGCCCCCAGAATGCTAACACAGGCTTTAGGACAAAGCGTACCAGTGTTATAAAATGAATCAGACATTTGTCCTGACAGGAGAGAGCACAATAGGACATTTTCAATTTAAATAGGTCAATGGCCTATGACCGGGGCTTCGGAACATCACTGCATTGATACTACCTAAAGGAAACATGCTCACACACACACACACATTTCAATGTTCTTACACAAAAGTCAAACAAAACTTACAATAACAGGCTGATCTTTAACACACATTATCAACGTCATTATTTTTGCCTTTACACATACATTAAACAATAAAGTCAGCTTTCACGCTATGTATGACACACACAGTTCATTGTTTGCATGGCAACACAAATAGTAACAATGTTTACTGTAAAAACAACGACACGAGTATGCACTACATTTTCATTTACTTTATCGTTTATAGTCCTAAACGCTTCATTTGAGAATGACATTGCGCTCACGAATATGGCGGAGATAAAAAATGTTTTGGCAGAGGTTCCTTAACCCTCTCAAGGCTGCAGACGCCAGATCTGACCGATTTGTTTCTCACCATTGGCTCCCGTAGCGCCGATTGCGCCCGCTGAACGCCCGGTCTAGTAGTTTCACTTTCACCCTACCCACAATGCAATATACTAAGTTAGTTCTTCCTGTACCTCAGTCTCGCTGGTCCGTTTTTGGCTTTTACAGCAAGGGAAAGCACCCACTAGTCTTTTTTAACAGATTTTTCGAAGTGACCCCAAATTTTTTTCTTCTTTCCACGTGACATGCGCAGTATTGACTCGGCGCGATGCTCGGAGCACCATTACGGATTTTTTTAATTCCAATTCATGGTTTGTTGTGTGACAGTGCGTTAGCTTTGGAATGAAAATATCATCATTGCTATTCAATATGCATCTTTCAGATTAAATGTGAGTTAGACTTTATTCTGGGTGATTTTTTTAAATAAAAGATTTGGTGTGACGTTCGGAGTTACTTCCCATCACTTGGTATTCAATGTAGATTCTCAGTTCGATTGATCAGAGTGAGAGGGTTAAAGTACAAAAACAAAAAACGGAGAAGGCAGAGCTGTTTTCATGCCTGCATGCTTCAGAATTTGTAAGCCATTGTTAGTTCAGTTGGGAAATGAAAACATAAATACCCACTACATGAACACACTACTGCAGTCCAACATACAGTACTTGGGGTTTGTCGTAAACGATTCTTTATCATTTTGTTTGCCACCTAAATGATTTCATGAAACAATGATGAAATGACCAGGTAATGATGGAACGGTCCATGTACACAGGAAATAACACTTTGGGGTTCACCAAGCGAGTTATCACCATTCTTCGATATGTGTGTCTAAGTTTATGTATGTGTGCATGGTGCCCGTCTGTGTATATGTGTGTGGGTGTGTCGCATTTGTAGTTAAAACTTTTAGCAACAAAAAATCCTTCAACAAATAGAAAGAGTACATGTATACTTTTCAAAGTGCAGGAGAACACAAGTTAGTTACAATAACACCTGTGATGTCATAAAGAAATGTCATTTTGTGATGTAAAAAATGTCATTTTGTGGCATAATAAAAATATGATGTCATTTTGTGAGGTCATAAAGAAACGATGTCATGTTGTGGTATCATAAAGAAATGGTCATTTTGTGACCTCATAAAGAAATGATGTCATGTTGTGATGTATCTGCAGGGTGAGCACTGTTCACTGGTGACGTTTCTCAAGGTGCTTCTTCAACCTATCAGGCCTGGTGAAGGCAGCAGGGCAGTGAGGACAGGGGTGGGGCTTCTCACCTGTGTGGGTCAGGCGATGATTCCTTAGATTACTGCGAACATTAAACCCTTTCCCACAGTCTGAACACATGTGAGGTTTCTCCCCTGTGTGAGTTCTCTTGTGTGTTTCTAAGGTACCAGTCTGAGAGAAAGCCTTCCCACAGACGTCACAGACGTAGGGCCTGTCCCCTGCATGCACTGACCGGATGTGGGTCTGTAAATTACTGGACCGATTAAAGTCTGCCTCACAATGTGGACATTTGTAAGGCCTCTCCCCTGTGTGGAGTCTTTGGTGTGTCTTCAAGTCACTAACCCGGGTAAAAGCCTTACTGCACACACTGCACACGAATGGTTTCTCTCCAGTATGAATCAGTGTGTGTCTCTTCAAGTGACCAGCCCGGGTAAAAGCTTTACTGCACACACTGCACACGAATGGTTTCTCTCCAGTGTGAATCAGTGTGTGTTTCATCAAGACACTAGCCTGGGTAAAAGCCTTACTGCACACGAATGGTTTATCTCCAGTATGAATCAGTGTGTGTCTCTTCAAGTCACTAACCTGGGTAAAAGCTTTACTGCACACACTGCACACGAATGGTTTCTCTCCAGTGTGAATCAGTGTGTGTTTCATCAAGACACTAGCCTGGGTAAAAGCCTTACTGCACACGAATGATTTCTGTCCAGTATGAATCAGTGTATGTGTCTTCAAGTAATCAGCACGAGTAAAAGCCATATTGCACACACTGCACACGAATGGTTTCTGTCCAGTATGAATCAGTGTATGCGTCTTCAAGTGATAATCACTAGTAAAAGCCTTATTGCACACACTGCACACGAATGGTTTCTCTCCAGTATGAATCAGTGTATGCATCTTCAACTGATAAGCATGAGTAAAAGCCTTATTGCACACACTGCACACGAATGGTTTCTCTCCAGTATGAATCAGTGTGTGTCTCTTCAAGTGACCAGCCTGAGTAAAAGCTTTACTGCACACACTGCACACGAATGGTTTCTCTCCAGTATGAATCAGTGTATGCATCTTCAACTGATAAGCATGAGTAAAAGCCTTATTGCACACACTGCACACGAATGGTTTCTCTCCAGTATGAATCAGTGTGTGTCTCTTCAAGTGACCAGCCTGGGTAAAAGCCTTACTGCACACACTGCACACGAATGGTTTCTCTCCAGTATGAATCAGTGTATGCATCTTCAAGTCACAAGCCCGGGTAAAAGCCTTACTGCACACACTGCACACGAATGGTTTCTCTCCAGTATGAATCAGTGTGTGTCTCTTCTCTCCATCTCTCTGCCCACTGCCAATTTCAGCCACTGAATTTCTCTGTCTCTGCACAGATATCTTCCGACTATCCTCCCCGCCCTCCTTCCCCCCACTATGGTGACTAACCTCACGGCGGTCAGCTGTGGTGGACACAGGGGGTTCAGCCTGCATTTTCTCCTGATGAACAAACTGTGCATGAAGTTTCAAACTGCTGAACAGCACAAAGGCGGCAGGACATATCTGGCACACGTGACGTCTGTTGGGTTTGAGAGCTGAACTTCTGCCTGACTTGGGATCAACACTGCTTGTGAGGATGGAGGGGGGAGGGGTGGGCTGCACACCTGCTTTCTGGAATCATAAAAGAACATCATTTACCATTATTTAATGTGATCACTAACTGATAATAAATAGTAACTGATAATATGAATATCAGATATTTACATATAAATTTGGATATTCAGGATCAGGATCGGAGCGTCGCAGGTGCCAATACTGGCAATAGTCGCGACAGAATGAGGAGGGCGCATGTACCTACAGAAAACAAAGAAAGCTTGCACCGGGTTTTAACACCCCCCCCCAGACCTGTTTACCCCTGTTTTGCAAATTAGTATAATTTTGAAAAAAAATCTGTAATCCAACGCATGGCCGATTTTTTGTTTGTTCATAGCAATAAAATAATAAGTTTTGATTTGATTTGCAATGCGTTTCGATATCGAACTGACCTGAGTGACTGATGTTAATGTCACTTAGGCAGTACACACAGAATGCGTGATCATCGCCCAACGTCGAACGCTGTATTCCAGGCGTTTTCGTGTAACTATCCTTGAATTTCTGCAACACTCTTGCTCTTTTTTCTTTCTGATCAGGCGCGCAGTAGGCTCGCTTCAACGCCATCTTGAACGTATTGCAAACGTTTACGCGTTGCATGCTGGGAACCCGGAACCAGAATGACTACACTCCACCGTTTCAAAACCGGCGCAAACGCTTGTACATTTTTGCTGTTGTTGGATTTTTTATTTTTCGTAATTTTTTTCCCGTTTCCGTAATTTCAAATTTTTTCCGTAATAATTACGGAAAAATCGTAAACAGGTCTGCCCCCCAGTTCAGTTGGGAAGGAACAAGCCCCACTTCCAGCGACAAGCTGGGGGAGGGGGTGGAGAAGGGGGGAGGGGGAGAATCTAATTTTAGTGGTCAGTTGGGGCAGGCTCAGATGGAGATCTGATCAGCGCTGATGTCAATGCACTGACAGCCTGTGTCAGATGGAGATGTGACCATCACTGATGTCAATGCACTGACAGAGCCTGTGTCAGATGGAGATGTGATCATCGTTGATGTCAATGCACTGACAGAGCCTGTGTGGACGGTGGCCTCACTCCACTTGTTCAATTCTGCAGTCTGCACAAAGACAGAGCCGCCATACTGCTCTGTTCCACATTTTGGGACACCAAATCCACGCCAGTGATTGACCTGTTGTTGGAGGATGTCTGTGGACTGGAAGCCTTCAGACTTAGTGGGTTGGATCCTGAAATGCTTGGTATTTGATGGAGCGATAAACTTTTCCGTTGGGTGTGCAGGAATGTGGCCCTCAGCTATCCTGTAGAAAAGGCTGTGCAAGAATGTGGCCCTCAGCTATCCTGTAGAAAAGGCTGTGCAGGAATGTGGCCCTCAGCTATCCTGTAGAAAAGGCTGTGCAGGAATGTGGCCCTCAGCTATCCTGTAGAAAAGGCTGTGCATGAATGTGGCCCTCAGCTGTCCTGTAGAAAAGGCTGTACAGGAATGTGGCCCTCAGCTATCCTGTAGAAAAGGCTGTGCAGGAATGTGGCCTCAGCTATCCTGTAGAAAAGGCTGTGCAGGAATGTGGCCCTCAGTTGTCCTGTAGAAAAGGCTGTACAGGAATGTGTCCCTCAGCTATCCTGTAGAAAAGGCTGTGCAGGAATGTGGCCCTCAGCTATCCTGTAGAAAAGGCTGTGCAGGAATGTGGCCCTCAGCTATCCTGTAGAAAAGTCTGTGCAGGAATGTGGCCCTCAGCTGTCCTGTAGAAAAGTCTGTGAAGGAATGTGTCCCTCAGCTGTCCTGTAGAAAAGGCTGTACAGGAATGTGTCCCTCAGCTATCCTATAGACGTTGCTGCCTGCGCCATTCTTCCAGAGGAGGGAGGTTCAGTTCTGCTAGCATGTTCCTTACGCAGCCTGGATTTCTGGTCTAGTAATCCCTCGTGATGAATCGGGCTGCCTGGTGCTGAACTCTCTCAAGTTTCTCTATGTCTTGCTTCAGGTGCAGGTCCCACACTGTTGCTCCATAGTCCAGTTTCTCTATGTTTTGCTTCAGGTGCAGGTCCCACACTGTTGCTCCATAGTCCAGTTTGGATCGAACCAACGCTGTGTGCGCCAGGGGCCTGCATTGCTTATTAAGACAATTCCGAAGATTCTGCTGAAAAAATCCTAGGGTTGATCCAGCTTTACGACATATGTTGAAGATGTGTGATGACCATTTCAAATCGCACGAGATCTGCACTCCGAGGTAGGGGGTCTCTTGGACTCGTTTCTAGAACTCTTCATAGACTATAGAAACAGGGTGACGTGACTTTGGTGGAGAGGACACTTTTAAGCGTTGAAACGCATGCCCCCAGAATGCTAACATAGGTTTTCGTGTATTTCATGAACATGCACAATGTGATGCTAGTTACACAACTCTCCACCACTACGCACACTATAGCATATCTGTCCTCTTTGTTAACCAATCAATCAATCAAACAATTAGAGGTTAATTACTTTCCTCTTTCTCTCCACCTCACCACTTTCTTTGTATATAAGTGTGTATGACACAGTGCAGAGGAACTACAAATTCACACAGACCTGCCTGTCAGTACTCTCAGTCCACTCAGTGCATCAAACAGAGCAGAGGAATTACAGATTCACACAGACCTGCCTGTCAGTACTCTGTGTATCAAACAGAGCTGAGGAATTACAGAGAATCACACAGACCTGTCTGCCACTACTCTCAGTCCACTCAGTGTATGACACAGAGCAGAAGAATTACAGAGAATCACACTGACCTGTCTGTCATTTCTCTCAGTCCAGTCAGGGAACGGCAGAGGCTCTCCATGAATTGACGCTAGGTGGAGTTCCAAACTGCTGACCAGCACAAAGGCGGCAGAACAACAGTGACACACCCGCCCTCTTTTCAGAGACAGCAGCAACCACGAAGTGTTGTCATACACAGGCTGTGCTGTGCTGTAGACAGCTGAGGGCTGATCCGGTGAGTCTTCCTCCATGGACCATGCTGGTTCCTGCTTCTGTCAAAAGAATATTTACAAATGTATGGAACAGCAAAGACGGATATACTGTCAAAGAAAGGGTGATTCAAAGATACCAAGACAAGGTGAACAGTCAGTCAGTGTCAGTACTCTCAGTCCACTCAGTGTATCAAACAGAGCAGAGGAATTACAGATAATCTCACTGACCTGTCTGTCAATACTCTGTGTATGACACAGAGCAGGGGAATTACAGAGAAGCACACTGATCTGTCTGTCGTTTCTCTCAGTCCAGTCAGGGAATGGCAGAGGCTCTCCATGAACTGTCGCCAGGTGGAGTTCCAAACTGCTGACCAGCACAAAGGCAGCAGAACAACAGTGACACACCCGCCCTCTTTTCAGAGACAGCAGCGACCACGAAGTGTTGTCATACACGGGCTGTGCTGTGCTGTAGACAGCTGAGGGCTGATCCGATGAGTCTTCCTCCATGGACCATGCTGGTTCCTGCTTCTGTCAAAAGAATATTTACAAATGTATGGAACAGCAAAGACGGACATACTGTCAAAGAAAGGGTGATTCAAAGATACCAAGACAAGGTGAACAGTCTGTCAGTGTCACTACTCTCAGTCCACTCAGTGTATCAAACAGAGCAGAGGAATTACAGATAATCTCACTGACCTGTCTGTCAATACTCTGTGTATGACACAGAGCAGGGAAATTACAGAGAATCACACTGACCTGTCTGTCATTTCTCTCAGTCCAGTCAGGGAACGGCAGAGGCTCTCCATGAACTGTCGCCAGGTGGAGTTCCAAACTGCTGACCAGCACAAAGGCAGCAGAACAACAGTGACACACCCGCCCTCTTTTCAGAGACAGCAGTGACCATGAAGTGTTGTCATACATGGGCTGTGCTGTGCTGTAGACAGCTGAGGGCTGATCTGGTGAGTCTTCCTCCATGGACCATGCTGGTTCCTGCTTCTGTCAAAAGAATATTCACAAATTTATGGAACAGCAAAGATGGACATACTGTCAGAAAAAGGGTGATTCAAAGATACCAAGACAAGATGAACAAAACGGATTAAAGTGCTTAACAATAATATATATGCCAGACTGTTGTTTCCGAATATGACTTCCAGGCTACAACAGAGGAGGCAGCTGCTATCAAGGAGGGTTGGGCTAAAAGTTGACTGGCAGAAATGCCCTGCACAGGGTACATCCCCACACTGTCAGTCAAAAGGTGTTGGGAATGGAGGGCTGGGCTAAACAATGACAAGAGATGCCCTGCACAGGGTACATCCCAACTCTCAGATAAAAGGTGTTGGGGAAGGTCCCCAAAGGCCAACTAATGCTTGTGGCTGCAGTGATCAGAGCCAATGCAAACAACTCTTAGTTGGAGAGTCAAAGTGTTTAACAAAACACTAAGCTGAGCTTTCACTGTACTGTAGGCCCAAACTTCAGGCCAATGGTCAGCAGAGCACACAACCCTCGTTTTACATGACAAAGATGTTTCATATACTGGGACACTAAGCTGAGCATTCACTGTACTGTAGGCCCAAACTTCAGGCCAATGGTCAGCAGAGCACACAACCCTCGCTTTACGTGACAAAGATGCTTCATATACTGGGAGTGGGAGATTACACTCTGGACAGCCAGCTATTTATATTACTTCTGTTTCAGAATACAAAATATGTTTACAGTGTATTTATTGTACTCACAATTCCAAGGCCTGCCCAATCCATGGTCACGTCTTCTGGTTCTCCAGCTGTCAGAAAAAGACATGTTTTTGATTAATCACACATGCCTCTTGTAGTTATATTTGCATGCATTCTTACATGTATGCACACACACACACACACGAATGCATGAACACACACACACACACACGAATGCATGAACACACACACTCTCATACAGAGAGAGAGAGAGAGAGAGAGAGAGAGAGAGAGAGAGAGAGAGAGAGAGAGAGAGGGGGGGGGGGGGGGGGTTGAAGGGAAAAGCAAGTTTAAATTAAGAAAACTAATCAATTTATTGTCAAAGAAGTACTGGTCAGCAAAAGAACTGTAATGTGCCTGTTGTTTCTGGGAGTTCTACTTGAAACAGGTTGTAAGCTGAAATAAGAACAACAAAACACATTTTCTTCTTCTTCTTCGCTGTGCGTGGCCGCAATCAACTCTTTGATTATTTTGCCATGGAACCGGGAGGTTCTACCACTTATGCCGGAAGAAAAGGCTGAAAGCCTGAGAAGAAACTGAAAAGTTAGGCCTTAGACAAAAGAGGGACAGATAAAAAGATAAAGGATTAAGTGTTTGCACTGGGTTAAGACCATTAAACCCTCCCCCCAGTTCAGCCGGGAAAGGAACAGGCCCCACTTCCAGCAACAAGCAAAAACTTGTTAAAGCATAGTACTAACAAAATATACTATTATCTGCATCTGCATTTATAGATGATAGGGCCACATCGTGGCATATTCATCAACGAAACTAGGGGAGAGCACACCCTAATCTTTTTTCTTTTTTTTTATAAAATTATTAACCTGGCCAGCCAGCACCCGTTCAGCGTGCAGCCAGCATGATGCCCAGCAGCAGAAACCTGTAGTACTAATTTTCTTCTCCTTTCTTCCATTTTTCTTTTCTTCCTTCCCTTCTTCTGTACTTCCATGAAAGATGGGGGATATGGGAGGGGGAGGGGGGTGAAGGGGGGGAAGTGGGAGCAGAGGTAGCGGGCGGAACGGGTGGGGATATGGGGGGAGGGGGGTGCCGTTTACTTCTTTTTAGGGGTCAGTTGGAGGAGGGTCTTAAATTCCTCCACTGCCGCAGCAGAAACAACTCTGTCGTCCAGGCTGTTCCACTCCCTGATGGTGCGTGGGGAAAAGCTGTTTTGCAGCACTGTTATTCTGGATGGATGGATATTGTAGCAGCGTTGGTTGTTTCTTGCGTAGTCTTCAACGGCATTTTTGCTCTCTTGGTTTGTACGCCTAGTTGGCCTGATGAGGCGTTTGTTCTCTGTGTGATTCAGATAGTTTTCTGCCTCTATGCCTGGGAGCTGATCTTCCACGATCTTGTACAAGAAGGTTAATCTTTGATGTTTTCTCCTTTCTTGCAGTGGAGGGAGGCCAAGGTCTTGCAGCATTGATGTTACGCAGTCTGGGTTGCGGGACTTGTACTAGTTGTAGTCGCATTTGATGAACCTGGCTGCCCTGCGTTGGACGCCTTCCAGCTTGTCAATGTCGCTTTGTATATATGGGTCCCACACTGTGGAGCTATACTCGAGGAGGGACCTGACAAGTAACTTAGTAAGACCTATGCAGCCTTTCGGCAGGTTTCAGGACAAAAAGATAGGTTCCTACGCAGCATACCCAGGCTGGCATTTGCTTTCTTGGCAATCTTATTTATGTGCGCAGACCAGGACAGGTTGTTGCTTAGCTCCACTCCATGGTACGGGTATGTGTCGACCTGTTGTAAGATGTGGTTTCCCAGCTGGTAGAAGTGTGACGAGCGGTGGCGTGCACTCATGATGAAGCACTTCTTGGCGTTGAACCTCATGCCACATTCTTCAGCCCAGGCTTCCAGATTCTTCAGGTCATCTTGCAGGGCATGTGTCTGCCTGTGACCTTATTTCTTGCTATGTCTATACACTGAAAAATGCCGAAATATACCCAAAAATGAATGCAGAATGGTCGGAAAAATCCGAAAAACAAATGCAGAATGGTCAAACCATACCGAAAAATGCCGAATGGTGAAGGTGGAATGATCAAAATGCCGAATGGTGAAGGTGGAATGATCAAAATGCCGAATGGTGAAGGTGCCGAATGATGAAAATGATCAAAATGAATGGTGAAGGCGGAATGATCAAAATGCCGAATGGTGAAGGTGGAATGATCAAAATGCCGAATGGTGAAGGTGGAATGATGGAATGGTGAAGGCGGAATGATCATGCCGAATGAAGGCGGAATGATCAAAATGCCGAATGGTGAAGGCGGAATGATCAAAATGCCGAATGGTGAAGGCGGAATGATCAAAATGTCGAATGGTGAAGGCGGAATGATCAAAATGTGGTGAAGGCGGAATGATCAAAATGCCGAATGGTGAAGGTGGAATGATCAAAATGCCGAATGGTGAAGGCGGAATGATCAAAATGCCGAATGGTGAAGGCGGAATGATCAAAATGCCGAATGGTGAAGGTGGAATGATCAAAATGCCGAATGGTGAAGGTGGAATGATCAAAATGCCGAATGGTGAAGGCGGAATGATCAAAATGCCGAATGGTGAAGGCGGAATGATCAAAATGCCGAATGGTGAAGGCGGAATGATCAAAATGCCGAATGGTGAAATGATCAAAATGCGGAAGGCGGAATGATCAAAATGCCGAATGGTAGGGCAGAATTATGAAAACATTGAACTACAGAAAACCCCAAAATTTACAACAATGGAAAGTTAAATTGCTGAATAGCAAAATGATTAACACGGCCCTGATTACACATTTCTGTAGTTCGACTATCCCACACACTAGAATAGAAATCACGGCATATCGCGTCATACCGACGTGTTTACAAACATAACAGCGCGCGCACGCGTACACATCGACACTCAACATAATTTAAAGAACTCAATGAGAAGGTGTCATTTTTGTTGTTGTGTGGCAACACACCGTACACACAGGCAAAGATCATCACCGCGACCTAGGCCTGGGCCATGTGTACATTTTAAAAGCTAACCTTTTTAAAAGATTGCCTGTTTGATCAACAATGTCCGATTATTACCCTTGCTCCTGTTGTGGAAAGCAGTGTGACATCGATGCATTTGTTGCGATGTTTGCGAAAAGTGGACTCACTATCAATGTGAAAATCTTTCAAACAGAGATCAGTCACTGTTAAATGACAATATTTATATTTTGGTTATATGTGGTTTCATAATTCAGCTTCACTATAATGGTGTCATGACCATCCAGCATTCACCTTTCGGCATTTTCAGGCGTTTTTTGGTGAATAGACACACCCCTTAATTCTCGGTAGAGCAGGCAGTCATCTGCAAAGAGCCTGACTTTGGATGAAATGGAGGCTGGCAGGTCATTAATTAAAATGTGGCATAAGAACAACAGGGGACGGTCCAAGTTGGACTCCAAGTAAAAATGAACACATAAGAATAGACCTATTCAATATTTTCAAATTAAAATTTGCAGCAGGTGGGTCTTTAATTTTAAAGACTGATTTCGTTGATATTTCCGTCAACTTCCAGTAACCTACAAACTGCCCGTCACGGAAATATGTCAAAGGGTTATTCTAGGAGTTTCTTCTTCTTCTTTCAATTGAGCATCCCACTTCAACATTTTGAAGATTTTGATGCTATCAGTATCACAACAGGGGGCTTCCGTAAATATTGAATCCAAATATGACTGGCTGCCCAGATGGTCAGCTACACAGGGACAAGGAAGGGAGGGGCGGGGCGAGCGATTGGGGAGGGGGGAGCAGGGAAGGATGGGTTTGGTTTGGGACTAGGGGAGGGGTCGAGGGAGGAGGAGGAGGGGTTAGATCCGGGCTTTGAATTCCTCCACTGAGGCTGATGTTGTTGCCTCAGATGGAAGACAGTTCCATTCTGCCACAGCCCTCGGAAAGAATGAAAACTTCCGGTAGTTTGTCTTGCACGATGGTAGTAGGTAGGCTGCGGCATGCATTTGTCTTGACTGACGGGTTGCTGGATGGGGGACAGGCCTATGAGGACTGTTGATGGCCACCTCTCCCAGATGAAACTTGAAGAAGGTGGCCAGCCTTGCAGATTGCGTCTGTCCTTGAGCGGGGGCCACTGCAGCTGGGACATCATGCTGTCGACGCTGGATGTCTGACGATGACGATTGACAACCCAGCTTGCTGCGCGGCGTAGGACCCTCTCAATTTTGCCGTTGTTCTTGGCCGTGTGTGGATCCCAGACAGGTGCGGCGTACTCCAGGGTAGGTATTACATGAGCCTTGTACTAGTTGTAGGCTGTTTCCTTAACCCCTTGACTGCCAGAGAAAATGTTAAAAACAATCATTGAGCAAATCATGCCATGAAAAAGACAACTGATAGAGCCAATCTGGCAAAATGGTCTGGGGATATAACTCTTCTTGACTGTGTTAGAGCAAAAGCCAGCATATCAGGGTTATTCCTCTTCATCTGATGATGTCATCAGTGATGTCATCAGGTCAGTATGTAATACGTTGGTGGCAGTCAAGGGATTAATAGCGCCTTAATAGCTACAGAGCCTACTTTCATGTTTCTGCGGAGAAAGCTGAGGGTTTTGTTGGCCTTGTTTGCTATGTTGGTGATGTGGGTGTCCTAGGAAAGATCTTTTAAAATTGTGACACCCAGGTATTTAGCTTCCTCCACAGTTTGCAGCGACTGGCCATGAAGATGATACTTGCCGGCTTGCACATTCTTTTTTCTTGCCACATGCATGGATTGGCATTTCTCTGGGTGAAAATTCATCCTCCATTTTGCCTCCCATTCTGCCATAATGTTGAGATCATGCTGAAGGATTGACTGGTCCTGACCCGATTCCACAGTTCTGTGACAGAGGGTGTCATCAGCGAACTGTCTGGAGGCTGAGACAGGCGTTCTGGTAAGTCGTTGATGTAGAGCAGCAAGAGGGTCGGGCCCGTTTTCTATCCATACGCTTTTTGCAGTATGTTCAAATGCACGTGAGAGTGTTCTCAAAGGATAGTATATTCAATCCCCGTTCAGAAAAGCATAGGTTATATGCACTTTTATTCAGAAAGTTTTGCGATAGACCTAAAAGTAAAACGGCTAATTAATAAAATCAATACAAAATTTGGAATACGGGGACAGACTTCATAAGTTAAGTTTACCATCCTTAAAATTTAGAAGAGTAAGGGGAGATTTGATAACTGTATATAAAATTTTGAATAACCCTGACAAAACTAACAAGCATTTGTTTCAATTGTCTAACGATTTGAGAACCCGTAACAGTGATATAAAAATACTAACCCAATACAGTAGAACTAATATGAGAAAAAACTTATTTTCTAATAGAGTCACCCAGCACTGGAACAATCTCCCTGCACAAACTAAACTTGCTTCCAACATTAAGTGATTAACCATTTCAAAAACCTCCTAGATAGTGACCCCAAAATTAATGTTTTTAAATACAATTATGTCTTTAGAGTCCGGTGAGATTCCTGAGGATTGGAAAACTGCATATGTAACAGCAATTTTTAAAAAAGGAACTAAATCAGACCCGGGGAATTATAGACCAGTTAGTCTAACATGCATAGCTAGCAAAGTTTTGGAGTCATTAATTAGGGATGAAATAGTTTCCCACATGACAGAAAATGAATTATATACGAAATGTCAACATGGCTTTAGAAGAAAAAGATCTTGCGTCACTCAACTACTAGAAGTTATGGATGATTTTACCAGTGTTTTGGATAACGGATCTGCACTTGATGTTATTTATCTTGATTTCAAAAAGGCCTTCGATACAGTACCACACGAAAGACTTCTTCTAAAAATGAATGCATATGGTATCTGCGATAGTTTCAGTGGGTTCGATCATTTTTAAGTGGACGAAAACAAAGTGTTCGAGTTGGTTCAGAATACTCAGAAAAAAATGATGTTTTAAGTGGTATCCCCCAGGGCAGTATCCTCGGACCAGTCTTATTTACAATTTTTATCAATGATTTACCAAATTTTATACAAAGCACATGCAAAATATTTGCAGACGACACAAAGATTTATAACAATACAACAGAAAACAATACTATACAAAGTGACTTGAATAACCTCCAGAAGTGGACGGACGACTGGAACCTATATTTTAATGTGTCAAAATGCAAAGTTATGCATGTAGGCAAAAAGAATCCAGAATATGATTATGTTATGAAAATTGATCAAGAAGAGCAAAAGATAAATGCATGTACTGAGGAAAAAGACCTTGGAGTCATATTTGACAATAATCTTACTTTTGATACACATATTCATAAAGGGATAAAAAAGGCAAATCAGATGTTGGGAATAATTAAAAGAACAATCATTCGTTTGGATAAGGAAACATTTTTGTTACTATACAAATCATTGGTACGTTCACATTTAGAGGATGGTAATATCATCTGGTACCGGTATTTAAAACGTCAGTCAGCTTCTATGGAAAGGGTACAGAGGAGAGCAACCAAAATGGTTAAAAGTTGTAAAGATTTTAATTACCAAGATAGATTAACATTTTTAAACCTTCATTCATTAAAAGGAAGACGTGCTAGGGGAGACCTTATACAGATGTACAAAATGTTTAACAACTTAGATGACATTAGCATTGATTCTCTTTTTACACTATCCATTTATAACAGCACTAGAAATCAAGCGGGAAAATTACATATACAGCGTTGTAATACTAACAGGCGTAAACATTGTTTTAGTAATCGAGTTGCTAACCTCTGGAATTTGCTAACACCTAACCTAAAAAGAGCACCATCACTAAATACTTTCAAAAATCTCCATGACAAAGATGAAAATTTTAGTCAACTATTTTTTGAACATGATGATTGAATTACAATCATAATTTTAAAAGGCATGCTTATGCAAACAAAACAGTGTCAATGAAGGGACGTTTATAAGCCGCGAGGCATAGGCTTGAGCCAGTCCGGGAGTCCCACACTATGACTATACTATAGCGAGGACCAACCACAAGAGTTATGTCCCTTGGAATAGAAAATCTGAGTTATCCTTAGTTTCGTCAGAGAAATTGGGCGCTCCACCTATCATTTTCCTGCTAACATTGAGAGCTTACTGACGACCCGGGTGGTAAAAAAGTGACCAATGAAGATCGAGGACACATCAAATTGTCGGAGATTCCTAAAATTAGTGAGGCCTGATGCAGGTGCCATTTTGTCTTGAATGCTTAGTTCGTCAGTTTTGTTTTTTTCTAATTTATGAATAAGTCTCCCAGTCAAGATACTGTTTTTAGTATAGTTTAGGTTGAATTTAATGATTTTAACCTTAAAACATTCAAACAAATTGAGCAGGTCATGTAGAAAATTGTTCATTTTGGTAAATAGACAAAACAAATTGACCTATCTGACCCCATAATTTTGCGCTTAAAAGACGTCTTTCGCGCACTTCCGGTAAACGTGTTTACTGAAACTTCTGGACAAAATCATGAGCCAGACAGGTTTTTATCGATTTGTATTAGTTTTCTTTAGATTTATATTGACTCTGTACCATTTACAAAACATTGTTCATGGCTCTTGAACGTTTTTATTGCGCTATACTGGTCAAATCATCAAGGGAATCATGGCGCAAAATATTAACATAACTGGCGGGAGTGGCCCTGGGCCTGTCCCACAGTCCTGCTCTGTGTTGTTTTTGATTTTATGAGGCCCTGTACAGTTTTGAGTTTAGGGATACACAAGTAAAGAGTTTAAGAGATGTTCGTGAAACACACATCTACTTATTATGTTGTTCAAGTGGGCTTTTTGTTTGTTTGTTTGCTTGCAATGTCAATGGCTTTTTATTTGTGTGTGTGTGTGTATGTCACTGTGTGTGTGTGTGTGTATCACTGTATGTGTGTACAGGACAAATAGATCTATGCAGTTGGAAAGGCTATTTATTAACTAATAACTCTCAAAAGGCAGTCTTCAAGTGGTGAAGACAAATGTTTTTTCCCCTTATTATCTCCCTTGACAGTATTTTAATGAACATTTTGAAGTAAATTTGTTTTATTTTTTAAGTAACATAGCTGATTGAAATAAAAAGTTAATTAGTTCAAAGAATAGGTTAAGTCACACATTGCTCCAAATTTGCATGGATCATTTTGCATTTGTTGTTGTCTGCCCGCGGGTTGACGTGTTTTTTTGAAAAAACAGTAAAAGAACGTCCTTATTGATTTTTTTCAAAAGGTCATAAAAAATGCAAGAATGACTCTAAAATCAAAATTAAACTTGTATCCACAACTACACATCACAAGCAACCATTTGGCACAATTTTTTTTTTTTTTTTTTTCACTTTCCACAAATTATTGGTTGATGCTATATACTATACTATTTACTATACAAGTATACTATGATTAAGACAATGATAGTTCAAAAAGCGCCACAGCGGTGCCAATCTGATTAATGAACAAAACCACAATAACAAACAATCAAGAGATAGGGCACATCAAGAGGCCGCGAGGCCTGGCTGCCCTGAAGATCTGACCTGACCTGCAGCAGACCTGGCTTGGTAATATAATTTGCTCCGGAACCGGAACCGGGCTCGCAGTGAAGGGATTGCCTTCATTGATTTGAAGATTCTGCTGCACTATTATGGTGATTTCTACCCTCTGCTAGCCCACCCCCAACCCCGCTACTTAGCTACCACATTCTAGTTGATCATCCTCACCTCTTGTCGTCGTTATCGGCCTCTCTCCATTCACCGTCACTTGCACGCGACCCACACACACCGCCATCTTGAGTAATTACCCTTCGACCCTTACCACAGTAAGAGTCATCAAGAACATTCACTGTGATTTCCTTTCAAGAGTTATCGTTCGTTTCTGTAGCAGGCGACAGTCTTTCAGTCTCTGTCTTCAAGTCTTCAATATTCACGCCGTCTCATTAATAACAAGAAAATTCAGTTGATAAATATCAACTAAAGGAGGCCAAACAGTGTTAACATTATGTAGAAGAGTGTATTGCACTTCAAATGTGTATGAACATGTATGTCTTTTCAAAATATCTTCAAGGTGATGCAGTTGGCTACTTTAGAGAAGAAGAAGAAAAAAAGTTATATAAAATATGAACGTGTCATGAAATACGTTCGTCATCGACCGCTCAGACTAGAACAAAAAAGAAGTTCAACACAGTAAAGTGCTGAAAATGACGGTTTAGTTCTGTAAGCAGATGAGATTCGTCTTCCAAAGTATTTGTGATCCTAATGAAGTCATGAAACTGAAAGAAACCAGACTTCGACTTTTGAGATAGAGAGTCATAAACACAAAGAGAGTAGGGTAGGCTCAGCCTATGGTTGTGTGAATAAAACTGAAAAGAACCAACTTGGCTTATATTCATCTTTCACTGTCAACTTATTGTGTCCGTCTGCTAACCTTTGTACTAGGCCTAGGCCTACAGGGACTAACCCTGCTTCCATAGCTCAACACCACAGCACAAAGAGAGTCGCATCACTAAGCCTACCTAACGGTTTTGGTCAGTTGCTAGGCTAACGCATATATTCATGAGTCTCTCAATGGTAGTGTGTGCATCAATGAAAAAGAAAGGGGGGGTCAAGGAATAGTCAACTGATAAATGAACGTGAGGATAGAAGAATGTAAAATCCATCCATAAGTATTTCTTCAAAATAAAGAGTTTGATGAATTTACAATGCCAGGTAACATAGAAACAGGTAACATAGACAGTACCCCCCCCCCCCCCCCCCCCCCCCCCCCCCCGTGATTTTGCAAAGGTTTAAGCAGACAACACGAACGTCAGTGGAGTGAAGGGGTGGGGTGGGGTGGAGCATGGTCGACAGTAGTATAGTTAGCGATTGGCAACGGGTGGAGGGGGGGGGGGGGGTAGCAAGAATGTTTAAAGGTGGACCCTGACGGATGAGTTTTTTGCAAGAAACACGTCGAGATCACCAGAAAGACAGCCTTTTCAAGGAGAGCGGGTTGCAACCAGAGACGCGCCACCCTTTTTTTTTCCTTTTTTTTCCCTTTTTTTTTTTGCATGCGATTATTTTTGTCATTGATGAGGGAGGAGGGGGGGGGGGGGGGGGAATTTTGACCAAATGACAACTTTTTCGTTGCCACTGGATTTAACGTATGCTAAGTACATGGGCACACGGGACCTCGGTTTATCGTCTCATCCGAAAGACTCCACTTTCAGACCGTTAAGGCCTAGTGCAGAATGAGAAGAAAAAATCCCTTGTACCCAGGTTCGAACTCGGGTTTACTTGACACGAAGCGAACGCAATACCACTGTGCCACTCTACACCACCTCAGTCATTGTTGAAGCGTTTTCTTTTTTTTTGTAGTGCAGTAAAAAAAAAAATTGAGCTGGTTCTTTTGTTGTGAGTAAAATTCCTCAGCGTGTTTCTTACAATAACTCATCCGTCAGGGTGCCCCTTTAACGGTGTGCCATTTGAGACCCTGTACAGGTTTTTCCCGCCTAAAAGGCGAGGATGAAAAAATGTTATGTGTGCAGTCCTTTTATTTTATGTTGTCATTTTTATGATGAATGCAGTTTTTATTATTTTAACGATGCAATTGCTGTTGTTCTGCAAAAGTTTAGCAATGCACTTCTGTGATTTTGCAAAGGTTTAGTAATGGTGGTTGTACACTTTTTAAAAAAAAGCCAAAATGAGGATGAAGCCCTGTCAAGTGTTTTATCATCATACAATTCACGCCTGGTTTTTACTATAAGACAACACAAAATTTGTTTTCTTCACAATACTCTTTGCAGAAGCGTAATACACAACTTTAATGTAAAATCGTTTGGCTTTCAAAATTCTACAAATCTTTTGCATGCTATTTTGAAAGCAGAGACAGAGACAGAAAGCGACAGAAAGAAGGAAACAGATAAAAAGAGATAGTATGTGAGAGAGAGAAGGACAATGAAAGTGCGAGTAAAGCAGAGAGAGAGAGAGAGAGAGAGAGAGAGAAAAAAATGAGGTTTAGCAGACAACACCAACTCCAGTGGAGAAAGTGTGGTGGAAGCAATAGGCTACTGCTAGGCACGCACACACTAGGCCGTACTAGCCTAGCTTAGAGAGAGAGAGAGAGAGAGAGAGAGAGAGAGAGAGAGAGAGAGAGAGAGAGAGAGAGAGAGAGAGAGAGAGAGAGAGGAGAGAGAGAGAATGATTCAGACAGACAGAGACAGAGAGCAGGGAGAGAGGCAGGAAAAGACAGGGCAAAAGACAGAGACAAAAAGAGATAGTATGTGGAAACAAAATTGGAAGCCGTGCAAGGCAGAGAAAAAGAAACAGAGAGAGAGAGAGAGAATCAGAGAGACAGACAGACAGACAGACAGAGACAGAGAGCAGGGAGAGAGGCAAGAAAAGACAGGGTGAAAGACAGAGACAAAAAGAGATAGTATGTGGAAACAAAATTGGAAGCCGTGCAAGGCAGAGAAAAAGAAACAGAGAGAGAGAGAGAGAGAATCAGACAGACAGAAACAGACAGGCAGAGACAGAGAGCAGGGAGAGAGGCAGGAAAAGACAGGGCGAAAGACAGAGACAAAAAGAGATAGTATGTGGAAGCAAAATTGGAAGCCGTGCAAGGCAGAGAAAAAGAAACAAAGAGAGAGAGAGAGAGAGAGAGAGAGAGAGAGAGAGAGAGAGAGAGAGAGAGAGAGAGAGAGAGAGAGAGAGAGACGCAGTCACAGCCTAACTCTGTAGGCTAACATGTTCTGGTCACCAGTCTGTTAGGCTGATGCATATTCATGAAGTTCTCAATGATCCACCAGCGCGTCGCACCCACGGACCTACATTACATGTAGAGTCGCACGCTCAATTAAAAAGGGCAGACAACTTCAATGACAAAGGGAAGACAACTCTGATGCGCCCAGCAGGTCACGTGCTCCTCCATGGAACTGGCCCAAATCACGTGACCATTCACAGGCAAAAGTCATGTGAGGCTAAAGTGGAGGTTGCCTCTTGGCAGCCTCCAATAACTAGCGCAACCCAGAGTATTGGTAGCGCCCAGTAACGGTAACGCCAAGTACTGGTAACGCTGAGTACAGCAAATTTGAAGCGATTCGGATGATTCGGTTAAGAAACGGCGGAGTTATTAGGCCTTACTATGCGCGCACACATGAACACACTCACACACATACGAGAGAGAGAGAGAGAGAGAGAGAGAGAGAGAGAGAGAGAGAGAGAGAGAGAGAGAGAGAGAGATATGGTAATGCTTTCTTACAAAAGTTTGCCTCACACCGTTTCCCAGCTCCAGTAATCTCTTTGACCTTACCTGGTCTCTGCTGTCAAATCAATGTGGCTACTGTATGTAGTAACTATTCTCTCTCTCTCTCTCTCTCTCTCTCTCTCTCTCTCTCTCTCTCTGCCACCCCCCCCCCCTCCCCACCCCAACCTTTATTTTCGGACCATATGGTGATAATTCTTATTATAAGTTGGCCTCACCCTGCTGTGGCCTAGCTGTCAAATGAGGGAGGGGGGGGAGGGGGGGGGGGAGGGGAGGCAGAGAGAGAGAGAGAGAGAGAGAGAGAGAGAGAGAGAGAGAGAGTACCTTATCTCAACTTTTTTTTTTAAAAGTTCATAACCCTAACCCTAACCCACTCTCTCTCTCTCTCTCTCTCTCTCTCTCTCTCTCTCTCTCTCTCTCAGGTCTGTTATGTTACCTCTCTCAGCCTACATTTTCGGAACTGTGGAAAAAGGGAGGGGGGTGGGGGGCAGGGGGGTGGGGGGCAGGGGGGTGGGGGGCAGGGGGTGGGGGGCAGGGGGGGTGGGGGGCAGGGGGAAGAGAAAGAGAGAGAGGTGTGTGTGTGTGTGTGTGTGCGTGTGTGTGTGTGTGTGTGTGTGTGTGTGCCAGAAAACAAATGCCCACAACACTAAAACTCATCATGCTAACTTTTAACCCAGGCATGCACATTTTTTAAAAATTACACAATTATACTTTTAGTCCACAATTAAGTTCGTCAAAGGAAGAATAAACTCTGCGCCTTTTGGTGTTTTTTTTCAAGTCAAAAGTAATTGTATGGCAGATAGCAAGAGCAGTTGCTATTCCGGATGACTGGGTCAGAATTTGCTTCTAGTGGAGATGCCTCTTCCAGGGTGCATCCCCACTCACTAGAATGGAAGTTCAGTTTAACGTCGTGTATCGGCTTTCGCCATGTACGACGGGCTGAACAAACCAACCAGGGTATAAACAAAAATTTATGTTCCTGAATCACTGTCTTAGCCAAAAGGCCGAGAAGCGATCAGAATTCCACAACACTAGGCCAAAAGGGTTTGAGTATATCTGGTGTTGGGGAAGGTCCCCAAAGGCGAACCAATCACTTTTCCCACCCAAGGCCTTGCGAAATGTTCACATGGCACTGGGTGTGCGAGCAGAGTGTTTTGATTTTGCTGCCAGGTGGGCTCCATTCACTGCAATATTCAATGATATAAATTGATATTATAATTTTTTTTACTAAGATACCTAGTAATGATTAGTTTGATATATATGAACTTTCGGCTGTTGTTTTTTAAACATTTTAAAATATGCTGAGTAATACCTGTTGTTCAGAGCTTGAAACTCACAATTTGAAATGTTGAGCTCTCTGTTTTTAGTTACTCCACATAGTGATGATAAATTGTTACCTCAAGATGTTGTGATAACATTTTTCAATGACTTCCACGGCACAGATGTGTGTAAATATGTTTGTTTGTCTTCTGTATGTATTTATTTGATTTTTGCCTATTATTTGTTTTGTTCTTCCTTGTGAAATAATGTGGGGAAAAAAAAGAAGTTAAAAAAAACCCCACCCAACACTACTGCGCAATGAGTTTAGCAATCATTCTGACGCAAATAGCTTCAGAATAAGCTTACTTTATTCAATGATAGTTTGCAGATTAAGAGGGACAAATATTGTCGGGTGCAAGGACTGCACTAGTGTGCCCCACAAGTCGTCAGATGCAGGGAGGAATGAGTCAACTGCACCAAGATTTTCCATTATCGTAATTTTTTTAATTATTGTACAGCTCTCAGGGAATTGTTTTTGTTTTGCTGGGCTAGTTTCTCACAACAGGCTTGCAAAGTCAAACATCTCATTTTGGGGGCCAATTTTGAGTTATGGTATTTTCGTGCTCTCTAACATCCAATCTTTCATATTTATAAAGGACAAATACTCCAAAAAGTGCATTAAAATGAGTAGGTGGATGCATTTTCTTCAGCTAGGCTAAACTTCAGAATGATTTATCAAAATGGCCGACAGTCACCCTACCAACTTTAAATGCTCATAACTCTGAAACGGAAAAAGTTACAAGAATTGTTCTTATATCATTAGAAAGAGAATCGTCTGAAGTTTCTAACTGTATAAGTTTCTCAGAATGGTCATTTTAACACTTAATGTCCCTTTCGTGGTGCTGTCACAATTTACTAATCTCACATAAACATAAGAAATATGCAATCTCACAAAATAATCTCTCTCACTCACACACGTACAAACACATTAACAAGAGACAAAATCTTGTAAACACCAAAGATATTTATTCCACAACAAACTTATAGAGCTGGAAGCCTTATATAAGAACTCATTGGCTTCAAAGAATGTTTAAACCATAAAACATTTTAAAAATGAAAAAAAAAGTTTTAACTTCAAATTTTGTAAATTGGATGATATTGTGCACAATGTGCATAACCTTGCTTTAACAATGTATGAGGTTTATAGTTCTCTTTTCTTTAGATGCTGAAGTAGTATGCTTAACCTTTACCGGATCATGCTTTTGACTACACAGACACGATGGCGGGTCTTCCACGACCCCCTACTCAGCAAAGAGCGAATTCCTAGGTGTTTATCCCTGTCCGGATGGCGGGGGTCTCCCATGACCCCTACCTGTCAATGAGTCACCATGTGTTTATCCCTGTCTGGATGGCGGGGGTCTCCCATGACCCCTACCTGTCAATGAGTCACCATGTGTTTATCCCTGTCTGGATGGTGGGGAACTCCCACAACCCCTACTCAATGCACTGCAGTGCTCTTTAAAGTAGGGGTCGTGGGAGACCCCCGTCATCCGGACAGGTATATCAAAATTACGCGTCATATTACGTCATTTATATTTTATACACATTAATGAAATTTAACACACTTAAAGCCATTTACGTGTTTGACAAAGTCATGAAATTTCATGAAGATTGCTTAAATAGTTTTAGAGATATAACATGTTTTGTGTGTCAAGGGGTCGTGGGCGACTCCAGAAGTCCGGTAAAGGTTAAATAAGTTTTAGAAATCTCTGATGCAGCATTTTTATTTTCTACATTTAACTGAATGATAGTGACTACATTCCCTTTACTCAAATGGCTTTTATCATTAGCCTGTAGTAGGGGCCAACAGTAACATGAGAGCTGTACAATAGATGATTTTCTACAATGGAAAATCGTGGTACAGTTTAGTCTCTTGTGTCGAAGACTGACTCTCTAAACGAGGGGGCCCTTGCACCGGCTCTGGTGCTGCAGCCAAAGGGACGGGCTGGCCTTTGGGGACCTTCCTCAACGCCAGCTGTGTCCTCAAATCCCTTTGGCCGAGAGAGTGGGGATGTACCCTGGGCAAGGCATCTCCGCTATAAACAAATTCTCGCCCAGCCCGCCAAGAATAGCATCTGCCCCCTCTGCTATCTGACAGTCATTGTCGGAAACGACCGACCAGCATACAAGTGACGACATTCAAGCAATTGAAAATAATAAATTCAAACACGATGCAGAAATAGTCCTATGACTGTGTGATCTCTGCTGCTTTTGACCCTTTCACCGCCAATGTCGCATTTTTGCACCACAATGATTTTAACACCCATGTCATTAAAACTCTTGAAATCAGGGTCTGTTATTTAATGATATTGTGTTCCTGAATTAGGGCAGTAAGGATTGACCCATTTCTAAATGTGCCACAGAGAAATCCCACACTATTGCTGACGAAATCTTTTCTGTAGCCAAATAAGTTTAATGGAAATTTTTGGCTCAAAGATGGCTGGCGGTGAAAGGGTTAAAAAAAAAAGAGTTTTAAAGCTGCCTCTTCAAAAAACATAAAAAATAAAACAGAAATAAAGAAGAACGTAAGTAAAATGACGAAGACAATCAGCGCATTTCAAGAAGAAACATACAACACAGCGGTTCTCAAAATTCAAGAGACATTTACCAATACGACAAAACAGTTCTGACAAGGCACAGCGAACACATGACGCAAACGTATGTGGCAGTGTCTGTACACAAGAAAGCTCGGTACACACTGAGTTCATGGGACTTTTTTTTAATATAACATATACTGTTCCAAAAAAGAAACGCAACAAACCATTACTTTGAACTTGTTGCTATTTATTTGCATACTGGACAAAAATGTATAAATGGAAGAATCCAGAATGTTAAAACTTGGTACACCTTAAACTTAGTTAAAGGCTGTTCATTGGACAGTCCATTCTCATTCAAAGGGCAATAACTGCACAGTACACGTCCAGTGTATCAGCAAGGGATGTGACATTACGTTCAGGAATAGTGGTCCGTATCTTTTTTTGAACAGTATAATTATGAGATGTTATTTCCATCAGGTAAATGGCCCAAATGGCGAAGGCGTAACATCTCTATTTTCTCTCCCCCCCCCCCCCCCCCAGGTACAACAGTATCATATATGAAACTTTTAATACACACACCCTTACCTCACATTCAAAACAACAACAACATACAGTATTTATACGGCGCTGAATCTTGATAGAAATCAAATCAAAGCGCGCACACACGTTTGCATTCAAACAAAAACGCAATACAAAGCGAACACACACGGATAACATAAATGGAATATAGCAGAAACAGACCTAATGGCAAGAGAGAGAAGAGAAACAGAGCGGAGGTAAAGCAAGTCGAAACATTTAAGAAAGTAAGGGATACTGTGATTATGACAATTAGCACTTCTTTTAAAATATTCAATCGTCATTATGAAGCTCAACATTATTCAGAAACTGTCATTCTCTGCATATTTAACATTTAACCCTTTCACCGCCAAAGTCGCATTTTAGCACCACAGTGATTTAACACCTATGTCACTAAAAGGCACAAATTGGGGTCTATTATCCAAAGACCCTATCGTCTTAGTGTTGGTAAGTAAGGATAGACCTTATTTTATATATGTCACAGAAGAATCCCCAACACTGCAGATGGATTTTGTTCTCTACCCAGGTAAATGTAATGGACATTTTGGGCTGAAATACGGCTGGCGGTGAAATTGTTAAAATGTTGGCTCTTTTGTTTTGGGAACATTAGGTGGATAAATATGGAGCAAAGCAAATATCACTAACATTAACTTTGTCTTCATGTTATGCGCAGAATACATAGCAATAAAGAAAACGACCCCTCAATAAGAAATCTCTTATAATAATAATAATAATAGTACATTTATATAGCGCTTTACCTCAAATGAGCCCAAAGCACTTTACAATCAACTATTCATCAAGTAGATATCAAAAATAGTATTTAAGAATGACACAAACCACCAACAACAATATACAAAGCATCTCTCAAAGCCTCTCTCTCTCTCCTTATATGCCTAAATAATGTGTGTGTGTAGGAATGCATCTAGAAATGTCTAAACTGGGGGGCATTGCCCCCCTTGGTGTGGAAAGTTTGGGGGATCTGGAAATAGTTAGGGGGCGGGGGTAAGTCAATGCCAGTTAACGTGTCGATCAAGGGATGTAGTGCGGAAATGTTTACAACCTGTGGTGAACGCATTGTTCTTTTTGCTTTGTAAGCACCAGTCACAAAACATTGCTTTTGATTCGCTGTCAAATTCTAGCCAAGGTCTGCTTTTTTTTTCCAACTTTCCATGAACTCATGCTTTCGCTTTTTGAAAGGTGGTGGAGCGACACTACTAGCAATGGGATCGTCGGTGACATCACAGTCCTGATCCGATGCTTCGTCATTCGATGAACTTTCCCCGTTGTCATCACTAACTGCCGATGAGGAACAACAAGGTTGTTGATCAATGTTGCACTCCACAGTCGCACTGTTTTCTTTCTTTTTAGAAGTCACACTCACAGTACAATAATCCAGAAGCGATGCCATTTTTGAGCGGGCTCGCTTACACTGCGCCCGGAAATAGTAAATTAAAGAGAAAGCCGTTGATTGGCTATGCTATTTTTAAAACCCAATCAAAATGCTCGTTCTTTACTGTCGAAAGGAAATGCAGACTCGGTACAGCCCACGCAGCCATGCAATCTAGGCCTAGTGCCGAACAAGTTATTTTCAAACGATTTTTTCGTTTGCGGGATTTCACAAAATTTGGGGGGATTTTCCCGCAGCATATTTTTATTTTTGCGGGAACATCAACAATTTTGCGGCAATGCCGCGCTCTAGATGCATCCCTGTGTGTGTGTGTGTGTGTGTGTGTGTGTGTGATAGAGAACTTTATATACTAGAATACTTGGTTTGATTCATATAACTTAAATTTGAAATTGATTTGCAAATAATTTTGTTCTTTTTTGTTCCCTTTGTTTCAAATATTCTATTATTATTTTTGTTCTCCAATGTTTTGCAATGAAAATGATGCTTCCCCCATGTCATGAGAACCCAGTGTTAATGACATTAAAGGGTCCAGTGTCCAGTCCAGTGTCCTTATCTGCCTAAATCTTAAGAATTATTGACCAATTTTCCCCCAACTTACCACCAAAACAAAAAATTCCATATGTACAATGATTTACCTGTGGTTTTGAGTTAATTCCCTGTCATCTTTGATATGGCTCCAACCCACCTGCGTGCGCATCTCGACCATTCCAACGGAAGTGTCGCCATCTTAGTCCTTATTTGTGTGTAAACAAAGTGAAAATGTTATCTAAATGTGTAAAGAAAACATCCAGATGTTATAAATACAGTTTAGATAAGTTTCGAATTGGAACAGCCAAATACGCAGCATCGATCTGGCATTTTTCAAAAAAAGGTAAGGACTAAGATGGCGGTCTCCCATAATATGGCGCTCCTTGTGGCCGGATATGACGACACGTGGGTACCAGCAATACATACAACGAAACATCAATTTATGGAACACAATCAGCGAATAAGATAAACCAGTAAAAAGCAGATACAGCAAAAGAGATTCCATATTATCAATCCACAACAACAAGGACTAAAAAATGAGATTCTATAATCTTAAAGGGGCACACTGATGGATGAGTTTTGATGAAGTTTTTGCAAGAAACATGTCGAGGTCACCAGAAAGACAGCATTTTCAAGGATTGGAACACTCACTTTGCTCTGGTTTCCTAAAAAATTCAACCGTCAAAACGGCGATTCCTCCTTGGCGGAGTTGCCAGAGAAAGAAGCCATTTTGGACGAGGTGGGTGGAGGCCACTGAGAGTGGTTGAAGCTTTTTCTTTCTTTTTAATGCAGTAAAAAAAAAAAAAGGAGCTATTTCCTTTGTTGTGAGCGAAACTCCTTTTGTTAAACTGTATAAAAAGGCTTGTATCGTGGACATTTCGTGCAAACGATTTGGTCTAAGTCAGGCAGCCATTAGAAAAGAGCCACTGACAAAATCTGACTTCCAGCACCCCCGCCAAGGAATTGACGATTTGACGGTTTGATTTCTAGGAAACGAGAGCAAAGTGAGTATTGCGATCTCTGTAAAGGGTGTTTTCCTGGTAATCTCGACATGTTTTTCGTAAAAACTCATCCGTCAGGGTGCCCTTTTAATGACGACAAACATCCTAACGAAAGAAACAAAATGAAAAGACAATCAAAGCACCAATAAATCATCATCTTAAAAAAAAAAAATTGTCTTCTAAATTCAAAAACATATCTAACTGCAACAAAAATGTGAACACAACAGTAATTCTCCAACAGCACCAATAGACATAAAAACACAAGATGTGTAACAATGCAAATAATAATATAATAATGATGATAATAATCAAACCTTGGACACAATAACACACGTTTCACAGAAAAAACAACCCCAAAACATTATCTTCTTAGTGGAAGGCAAAATGAAAGATAATTTTTTTTAAATGTATTTGGGTCACTAATATGAGTTATGGCAACAATTGTGCATGTTGAGATCTTTGTCAGAGGAAGAAAAACACGCACAAACTTACAAACAAAACACCAACTAGAATATCAACAACGACATCTACTCTATCAATAAGCCAACGAGAAATAAAGTCTTTTGCTTCTTTTCAAAAATCTGTTATACAAAATATATGAGCGCCAATTAATTAGCGCTTCATCATCGTTGCTCAAATTGTTTTTGCTGCCTAAACAAAGCCATACAACATTGTTTCCTCCTGAACACCATTTCGTCTCTCCCTCACATCCAAGGCATTACTTACAACAGAGGATGTGTTTGGTGTTGAGGAAGCTGCACAAGTGATCTTTTGATAACGAAATAATGACAATGACCATAATGAGGCTTTGATGATGATGATGATGATGATGACGATGATGGTGATGACGATGATGAATCAAATCAAATCATTTATTGTCCCTTTAAAACAGTGCATAAAAGAAAATGTGGCTGCTGTCAACAGACAAACAGACAGACAAGTACAGGAAGAAGATGATCATGACACAAAACATTATATTACTTTAAATTAGTCATTACTAGCGCAACGCCTAGTACTGGCAATGCACCGTACTGGTAACGCCTAGTAACGGTAACGCCAAGTACTGGTAACGCTGAGAACAGCAAATTTGAAGTGATTCGGTTAAGAAATGGCAGAAATATAAGGCCACGTTTCACGTTGGTGCTGCTCTGAGAGTGACGCGCTCTCCCGATTCTCTTCCAATTTGCTGCTAGGCTTTGCCCCGGCCATAGCAAGCCTGACAGCAAATTTGAAGCGATTCGGTTAAGAAACGGCGGAGTTATTCGTGAAAAGGTGAAGCGGCGTATAGCGCGCGCGTTTCCTGAACCGATTCGCTTCTGGTTTGGCCACCGATAGTCACCGTCCCCGGTCATCTACCTGCCAAATTTGAAGGCAATCGGTCCAGAAATGCCGGAGATACGGGCGCCGGAATTCCGGCGGATACGCGTTTCGCGAAACCGCGCAAATGACACGGCCGCCCCGGTTGCCGTTGCCATCGCCCCGTTAGGGCTCACAGCAAATTTGAAGCGATTCGGTCAAAAAACGGCGGAGTTATAAGGCCCGTTTTGTGTTTCAGACACACACACACACACACACGGACACTTAGCTTTTTACTATATGATAAACATTATGTTAATGTTAATTATATACATTATAAACATTATATTAATTATTAAGACTCACTGATCAAACTAAAATTAAAGCATGACCTGGAGACATCACAACCCCCCGCCCCCCCACACGTGTGATAATGACAATAATAATGATAATGGTGGTGATGACGATGATGATGATGGTCATGACGATGATGATAATGATAACAATGATGATAATAATGATGATGTTGATAAGGATGGTGATGATGATGAAAAATAGAAATTAGAATTGGGAAACAGTGCATCATATGAAGAACAACAACAAAACACGAAAAAATGGGTGAGGACTTGGTGAGTACAGACAATAAACAGAATACAACAACAACAACAAAGAAACCTACAGTCGATGTTTTGTCAACAAAGAACAAGTGCAAAGTCTTAACAACAGTAACCAACAACAACGATAGCAACAATAGTTCAGAAATAATTAAGGGGAGTAATTTCATGGTGTGTGGGAGTGATCTTGCCTAATGAGAGACTTAACAGGGCGATTTTTCTCATCACCAGAGGGCATGACGCTCGTGTGGGGCTAATCCTCTCTATATTATTAGTTGGGGATAAAGAAAGAGAGAGAGACAGTGAGTGGTCCTACCATCACTCTCTCTCTCACTACGCCCAAGTAAGAAAATCGCGTGATAAGCCCCTAGTGCATTGACTGCCCTCTGGCGTGAAAGCATATCGCCATAGGTGTGACCATTCAATGTGGTCAAACAGGGGAATGTCACTCTACCATCAGCTCTCGTAGCCTCAGCTCTCGTAGCCTATCAACTAGTGTGTTTGAGCAGACATACAGCACTTAGAACACTGTGCATCATTCTGAAAAAAATGTCTGCAAGTCGCTGACTCGCATCCTGTTCTTCTTCTTGCTTCTCTCTATCTCACCCCTTGTTTTTCTTCTCCGTTCTGTCTTCATCAACCATTGTTCTCGAGATTCCTTCGCATTTTAAAGATTTTCTCGAGATTCCTTATCACTGTTTCATTTTTAGCATGAAACTATATCATCTATGTGTGAGTTTGTGTTGATGTGATATATACTGTGCAAGCGTTTCAGTACTTAGCATGTTTTTAATTTAAAAAAATTTTTTTTTTTTACTTGTATGTTATTGGGTGTTTGATTATGTGCAGGCTTGTAGGCCTATATCTTTGTATCGCTTAGCATTTTGTCATATGCTTATATAATGTCGCCGCTATGTCTTTTGTTTGTTTTAAAATGTAAAAATTGCAGTCGGCGTATGCCACTTGCAGTTTCTCTTATCAGAGATAATATAGTTGTGTTTTAGTTTGAGCTCTCTTCCTCCACATTCTTCTATCCTTCTCTTTCTCCTCTGAATTTCTGTGTCTTCCTTCGTATCCTCTCCCTTTTCACCTCCTCTGACCATGGGAGTTTGGTGGTGGTCGTAGGAACGTTAAGTGGTTGCTGGCAACTAATTCCGCTTTTTGGTCGAGAATCCTTCTCCTCAAAACACACGGTCTTTCTTTTAATATAGCACAATGTTTAACACTTCAAAAGGCTTCTTCCTCCTTCTTCTCCGACCTTCTCTTTGGGAGGTAAGGATCTCCTAATCTTAAAATGTCACGAGGAATTTTCAATATGTCTCCCTTCGTATTTTCAGACCCAGTTTTCACCTCCTCTTTTTGGGCTGAAGAACAGGTGGTGGCGGTGGTTAAAAAGATAGGAATTAGAATGTACATTGTGGGTGGGTGCTGGCAATCGTAATGGGTCCGGGCTGACGTGGGTGGGTGTGGTTTGGAAGTTGATATTGTAAAAATTTAATTTATGTATTTATTTAAACAATTGTGAAGCCCGTGAGCTCACCGCCTATAAATCATTATTTATTATTATTACAATATTTTATCTTACCTTAAAAAAGTAATGTTTTTGCACTTGACGTACACATGCACACAGACATGCATACTTGGATGTATGCAAACACACTTAAGTTAAAAGAAAAAGTAATGTTTTTGCACTTGACGTACACATGCACACAGGCATGCATACTTGGATGCATGCAAACACACTTAAGTTTAAAGAAAAAGTAATGTTTTTGCACTTGACGTACACATGCACACAGACATGCATACTTGGATGTATGCAAACACACTTAAGTTAAAAGAAAAAGTAATGTTTTTGCACTTGACGTACACATGCACACAGGCATGCATACTTGGATGTATGCAAACACACTTAAGTTAAAAGAAAAAGTAATGTTTTTGCACTTGACGTACACATGCACACAGGCATGCATACTTGGATGCATGCAAACACACTTAAGTTAAAAGAAAAAGCATAGAAAAATGGTATAATAATTTCATTTATTTCATAATTGACCCAACTGTCTATGGAAAGATGATAAATCATACTACACACACACACTTAATAATACCCCCCCCCCCCCCCTTTACATTCAGATTCACACTTAAAGGTTCAAGCACTTGACCCTCAAACTTACATACGCATGGGTTAGGGCTCCCAGGGACCCCCATTTGGGGGTCTATGAAGCACTAAAATTCTAAAGGACCCTCTAAAAGAATGTGCTGGGGGTCCCAGGGATGCACTAGAAAAAAATATTTTTAGCATTCGCAATGCCACTGGGACCCTGTATCCCGCCTCTAGGACCCTCTATACTGTAAGTGAAGGAGTCCCTGGGACCCCTTGTTTTGATGGACGAGTGGTAGCCCTGATGGGTGCAACTCCCCAGAATGACAAAACACTGAAAGACAGGGGTCCAGGGGGCCGCCACGGGCCCCAGCAGGGTACAGGGGCAGAACCCCGTTGGACCATTCAGGGAGGCATCGCAAGAGAGATAGCGAGCAGACGGACAGCAACAACGACGGACACAGGGGTACAGGGGCAGAACCCCGTTGGACCATTCAGGGAGGCATCGCAAGAGAGATAGCGAGCAGACAGACAGCAACAACGACGGACACAGGGGTACAGGGGCAGAACCCTGTTGGACCATTCAGGGAGGCATCGCAAGAGAGATAGCGAGCAGACGGACAGCAACAACGACGGACACAGGGGTACAGGGGCAGAACCCTGTTGGACCATTCAGGGAGGCATCGCAAGAGAGATAGCGAGCAGACGGACAGCAACAACGACGGACACAGGGGTACAGGGGCAGAACCCCGTTGGACCATTCAGGGAGGCATCGCAAGAGAGATAGCGGGCAGACGGACAGCAACAACGACGGACACAGGGGTGCCAGCAACCTACTGCCTACAAATCTGAAATCAAATCTTGAGTTCGAGCTAAATCTGAATCGGACATCTGGCACCCCTGCAGACAGAGATAGTTCAAGTCTGATAAGTCTTATAAAATGATCACATTGCCTTTTGAAAACAATATGGCATCACCATGCTGGTTTCCAGTTAACCCGAGAGAGACTTCTGGGATAGAACAGCCAAGTTCAAAACGTCCCAAAATCGCTTGTGGCTGAGTTTTTGGGTGATGAATTTAAAAACAAGCGCGAAATCGCAATAGTTTGTGGCACGCGGTCTATTTTTACCACTCCAACCATGAGTCACCTCCCCTGGCTTTTCAATAATTTTAATCTGTAAACCAGAATGTTATCTCTGCACCATTTCGTAACTTTTTATATCTTTTGGAAAACATTTAAAACTATGTATCCTACTTATACTCATCGAAAGAAGCACCGCATACTCGTCGTGTCTGTTGTAGTGTCTGTATTACGTATGTTTATTATTTTGTACGCTTTTAAAATACATCATGTTAAAGAGCGGCCTCAATTTGAAGTGTAGCCTCGATTTGAAGTGCGACATTTTGTCAAAATGTGCGACAATTTTGGACCGACCGACAGACAGACCGACCGACCGACAAAGTGAGTTATAGGTTTGTGGCTTGAGCCACAAACAAAAAACCATGAAGTTCAGTTTCTGGTAAAATTTTAAAAAATGAAATCAGTGTAAAACTGAAAAAGCAGCATCCATGCATACGCTTGGTTCCCACTTTCAAATGTAATCCTCTTCCCCCTTCCTTTAACCCACATCTGCCCCATAAACACACACACTCTCTCTCTTACATTTCATACCCTATTACAGACCTGTTTACCCCCTACACAAGTCTGGATAGCTGAAATGAGTAGTTTTGGTGTGAAATGAGTAGTTTTATTCATTAAACCATCAAACAATGTTCACTGAAAATGAGTAATTCAAGCATTTTTTTTCAATTCTGAAGAGTAGTAGAGGTCCAAATTGAGTAGAATACTACTCGAAAAGAGTAGAGTAAACAGGTCTGATATTAGGTATTAGATACTTTATAGTCATGGAGGCGTCTCTGTGAAATTCGGGTTGCTCCCACCTGGAGAGCGCGTCGCAGCCAGAGACCCATTATTATTTTTATTGCATGGGATTTTTGTGACTGATGATGAAGGAAAGGGGGGGGGGGGGGGGGGGGGGGGTAAATTTTGACTAAAATGACAACTTTTTCGCTGCCACTGGGATTAATTAACGTGTGCTAAGTACATGGGCACACGGGACCTCGGTTTATCGTCTCATCCGAAAGACTCCACGTTCAGACCGTAAGGCCTAGTGCAAAGTGAGAAGAAAAATCCCCTGTACCCAGGTTCGAACTCGGGTTTACTTGACACGAGGCGACCGCTTCACCTCTGTGCCACTCTACACCACTAATACAATACCATAAAGCAAAATATCATTTTCATTCAATCTTCTGAACCCCTTTCTCACTCCCTGTCCCCTTCCCGCCCCCCTTCACACATACCCCCTTCTCCATTACTTGTAGACGGAGCCTCATTTTCCTTGCATGTTGTCATCAGTCCCTCCGTCTCTGACGGTTCTTCGTCTCCACAGCCACGGTCAAGGTCTCCACAGCCAGGGTCAAGGTCACCCTGAGAACAGAAAGAAAACTGTTAGTTTTGTTAAAGAGCATTGAAGGGGAGACAACTTCCGCTTAAATTTATAATGATGATGATGGTAAAAATCATATCAACAAGAAAAAGGATGTCATATTAACTTTTTACGCCCCTTATAACCTGATTCCGTCCGTTACTTTCTCCTACCAAGCCGTTTGAAACCGCCCCCCGTACACCCACTTCGTTAGTTTAGGTATTGTGCGGGTTGAGTGCAGTAAAAAGACGCCAGCTTTCGTCATCGCTGAACCACCCGCCATCTTTTTGTGCCGCTTTTTGCAGCCAGAGTAATTTCCTTTCTCTGACTTTCTTTCTCTCTCACACCCACTACCTGTGTCTTCTCTTGCTCTGCCTCCACCTCCATGGCTCTGCATCATTTCATTTCTCTAACTCTCTCACACCCACACACCCACTACCTGTGTCTTCTCTGCCTCCACCTCCATGGCTCTGCATCATTTCATTTCTCTAACTCTCTCACACCCACACACCCACTACCTGTGTCTTCTCTTGCTCTGCCTCCACCTCCATGGCTCTGCATCATTTCATTTCTCTAACTCTCTCACACCCACACACTCACTACCTGTGTCTTCTCTGCCTCCACCTCCATGGCTCTGCATCATTTCATTTCTCTAACTCTCTCACACCCACACACTCACTACCTGTGTCTTCTCTTGCTCTGCCTCCACCTCCATGGCTCTGCATCATTTCATTTCTCTAACTCTCTCACACCCACACACTCACTACCTGTGTCTTCTCTGCCTCCACCTCCATGGCTCTGCATCATTTCATTTCTCTAACTCTCTCACACCCACACACCCACTACCTGTGTCTTCTCTTGCTCTGCCTCCACCTCCATGGCTCTGCATCATTTCATTTCTCTAACTCTCTCCCACCCACACACTCACTACCTGTGTCTTCTCTGCCTCCACCTCCATGGCTCTGCATCATTTCATTTCTCTAACTCTCTCACACCCACACACCCACTACCTGTGTCTTCTCTGCCTCCACCTCCATGGCTCTGCATCATTTCATTTCTCTAACTCTCTCACACCCACACACTCACTACCTGTGTCTTCTCTGCCTCCACCTCCATGGCTCTGCATCATTTCATTTCTCTAACTCTCTCACACCCACACACCCACTACCTGTGTCTTCTCTGCCTCCACCTCCATGGCTCTGCATCATTTCATTTCTCTAACTCTCTCACACCCACACACTCACTACCTGTGTCTTCTCTGCCTCCACCTCCATGGCTCTGCATCATTTCATTTCTCTAACTCTCTCACACCCACACACTCACTACCTGTGTCTTCTCTGCCTCCACCTCCATGGCTCTGCATCATTTCATTTCTCTAACTCTCTCACACCCACACACTCACTACCTGTGTCTTCTCTGCCTCCACCTCCATGGCTCTGCATCATTTCATTTCTCTAACTCTCTCACACCCACACACCCACTACCTGTGTCTTCTCTGCCTCCACCTCCATGGCTCTGCATCATTTCATTTCTCTAACTCTCTCACACCCACACACCCACTACCTGTGTCTTCTCTGCCTCCACCTCCATGGCTCTGCATCATTTCATTTCTCTAACTCTCTCACACCCACACACTCACTACCTGTGTCTTCTCTGCCTCCACCTCCATGGCTCTGCATCATTTCATTTCTCTAACTCTCTCACACCCCCACACCCACTACCTGTGTCTTCTCTGCCTCCACCTCCATGGCTCTGCATCATTTCATTTCTCTAACTCTCTCACACCCACACACCCACTACCTGTGTCTGCTCTGCCTCCACCTCCATGGCTCTGCATCATTTCATTTCTCTAACTCTCTCACACCCACACACTCACTACCTGTGTCTTCTCTGCCTCCACCTCCATGGCTCTGCATCATTTCATTTCTCTAACTCTCTCACACCCACACACCCACTACCTGTGTCTTCTCTGCCTCCACCTCCATGGCTCTGCATCATTTCATTTCTCTAACTCTCTCACACCCACACACCCACTACCTGTGTCTGCTCTGCCTCCACCTCCATGGCTCTGCATCATTTCATTTCTCTAACTCTCTCACACCCCCACACCCACTACCTGTGTCTTCTCTGCCTCCACCTCCATGGCTCTGCATCATTTCATTTCTCTAACTCTCTCCCACCCACACACCCACTACCTGTGTCTGCTCTGCCTCCACCTCCATGGCTCTGCATCATTTCATTTCTCTAACTCTCTCACACCCACACACTCACTACCTGTGTCTTCTCTGCCTCCATGGCTCTGCATCATTTCATTTCTCTAACTCTCTCACACCCACACACCCACTACCTGTGTTTTCTCTTGCTCTGACTCCACCTCCATGGGCTCTGCTTCCCGGAATTGAGCAGAGGGGGGAGGAGGGGGAGGGTTGAGGTAGTCCGCAGTTACGGTTCCTGGTGCCACACTGCTTTCCTCTGAAAATAAAGGAGCAAGATGGCAAAGCCATGAAACCTGTACCAGACATGCCCACCCCAACACTGGCTTTCAGGGACAATAAAGAAAGACATCAGGGACAATAAAGACATCAGGGGACAATAAAGACATCAGGGACAATAAAGAAAGAAATCAGGGACAATAAAGACATCAGGGACAATAAAGATAGACATCAGGGACAATAAAGAAAGACATCAGGGACAATAAAGACATCAGGGACAATAAAGAAAGACATCAGGGACAATAAAGACATCAGGGACAATAAAGAAAATCAGGGACAATAAAGACATCAGGGACAATAAAGAAAGACATCAGGGACAATAAAGAAAGACATCAGGGACAATAAAGAAAGACATCAGGGACAATAAAGAAAGACAGGGACAATAAAGACATCAGGGACAATAAAGAAAGAAATCAGGGACAATAAAGAAAGACATCAGGGACAATAAAGACATCAGGGACAATAAAGACATCAGGGACAATAAAGAAAGACATCAGGGACAATAAAGAAAGACATCAGGGACAATAAAGAAAGACATCAGGGACAATAAAGAAAGACATCAGGGACAATAAAGAAAGAAATCATCAGGGACAATAAAGAAAGACATCAGGGACAATAAAGAAAGACATCAGGGACAATAAAGAAAGACATCAGGGACAATAAAGAAAGACATCAGGGACAATAAAGAAAGACATCAGGGACAATAAAGACATCAGGGACAATAAAGAAAGAAATCAGGGACAATAAAGAAAGACAGGGACAATAAAGACATCAGGGACAATAAAGACATCAGGGACAATAAAGAAAGACATCAGGGACAATAAAGAAAGACATCAGGGACAATAAAGACATCAGGGACAAAAGACATCAGGGACAATAAAGAAAGACATCAGGGACAATAAAGACACCAGGGACAATAAAGAAAGACATCAGGGACAATAAAGAAAGAAATCAGGGACAATAAAGAAAGACAGGGACAATAAAGACATCAGGGACAATAAAGACATCAGGGACAATAAAGAAAGACATCAGGGACAATAAAGAAAGACATCAGGGACAATAAAGAAAGACATCAGGGACAATAAAGACATCAGGGACAATAAAGACACCAGGGACAATAAAGAAAGACATCAGGGACAATAAAGACACCAGGGACAATAAAGAAAGACATCAGGGACAATAAAGACATCAGGGACAATAAAGAAAGACATCAGGGACAATAAAGAAAGAAATCAGGGACAATAAAGAAAGACATCAGGGACAATAAAGAAAGACATCAGGGACAATAAAGAAAGACATCAGGGACAATAAAGACATCAGGGACAATAAAGACATCAGGGACAATAAAGAAAGACATCAGGGACAATAAAGAAAGACATCAGGGACAATAAAGACATCAGGGACAATAGACATCAGGGACAATAAAGACATCAGGGACAATAAAGAAAGACATCAGGGACAATAAAGAAAGACATCAGGGACAATAAAGAAAGACATCAGGGACAATAAAGACATCAGGGACAATAAAGAAAGACATCAGGGACAATAAAGAAAGACATCAGGGACAATAAAGAAAGACATCAGGGACAATAAAGACATCAGGGACAATAAAGAAAGACATCAGGGACAATAAAGACATCAAGGACAATAAAGAAAGACATCAGGGACAATAAAGAAAGACATCAGGGACAATAAAGAAAGACATCAGGGACAATAAAGACATCAGGGACAATAAAGAAAGACATCAGGGACAATAAAGACATCAGGGACAATAAAGAAAGACATCAGGGACAATAAAGAAAGACATCAGGGACAATAAAGACATCAAGGACAATAAAGAAAGACATCAGGGACAATAAAGAAAGACATCAGGGACAATAAAGAAAGACATCAGGGACAATAAAGACATCAGGGACAATAAAGAAAGACATCAGGGACAATAAAGACATCAAGGACAATAAAGAAAGACATCAGGGACAATAAAGAAAGACATCAGGGACAAATCCGTGAAATCAGGGACAGGACAGGTCAAGATAGAAACATTACTACACTATGTACATATGTGTGAAAACTGGCCACTTTTCTATGAACTCTTTCTTGAAAACACGTGCGCGCTTCACGGCCGTTTTCTTCTTCTTTTTACACTTGTCTGAACCGTGATCCCAATCAGAATCCGACTCTGTGTCGGCAGGTGCTCTCTTCGACGCCATGTTGCCTTCAGCTTGGAAGTGAAAGAGAGGCTATCTTCTTCGCGCATGCGTATTCCGTCTAGCAGACGATAACGATTCCTGGCTCAGTTCTTCTCTAATCGCACGGCACGATAGACGATTTTCGCCCCCCCCAAAAAAAAATAGGGGAGAGCACTTTGTGAAAATTAGAGTCATTAACCTCATTTACTCTGTCAAATACCATAGCAACAATGGCGTTGAAGATTGAAACCGCGAAGCGAGTGAGCGATTTGCAAACATTTCCAATAGAAAGAGTGGTGGTCACAAGTGGCCACAAACTGATCTAACTTGCAAAACGTCGAGAACTCGCAAAGAAATAAACACTGGGTCTGACCCAGATGGCTTGATAGAGAACAAGTGCGAGAGAAACACCAACCGAGTGTGTCTACTCAAACGCAGCATGTTCGGAGGGTGATTGTTACCATCTGGGGGGGGAGGCAATTGCTATCATACAGTCTTAACATCTGTAGGGTCCCCCTTACCAAAAATGCTTCACAATAAGGGGTACCATTATAAATCACATGTTAACGGACAGAAAGTTACCACTTTCAGATTGCTATCATGCATTTTTTTTGGAAAGGGGTGACTCTACAGATGTCAAACATATACATGATAGCAATTGCCCCCCCCCCCCCTCCCCCCCCCCCCCACCCGATGGTAATCATCCCTATTGTGGGGATCTACCTCAGTACCTGATGGTAGAGTAAACTTCCCCTGTTTGACCGATTGAGTTAATTATTTCCGAACAATTTCTATTAACCCTTTCATCGCCACTGTCGCCTCTTGGCACCACAATGATTTGACACCCACGTCACTGAAAGGCATCAAATGAGGGTCTGGTATCCAATGACCTTATGTTCTTAATTTTGGGAGGCAAGGACAGGCCCTACTTTATGCATGTCACAGAGGAATCCCCCAATATTGCAGACATCATCTTTTCTTTACGCAGGTAAGCTTAATGGAGATTTGTAGCTGAAGAATGACTGGTGTTGAAATGGTTAATGCAAATACAAAACGACACAACGTAATACAGACAAGGACCCACCAGATTGTTCAGCCTCCTCCGTCTCTCTCATCTCGTCCACCCTCTGTGCAGTAGTGGCAGTAGGGCCAGTAGTGGAAGTAGTAGAAGTAGTGGAGGCAGTAGAAACCATGATTTCTTGTTGTTTCTCCTCAGTCTGCTGATGTTGCAGTTGTTGCTTTTGCTGCAGTTGAAAAAGAAGTTGTTGTTCTTGATGCTGTTGCTGAACTTGCTGAACTTGTTGCTGCTGTTGTTGTTGTAGTTTTTGTTGTTGCTGTAGTTGTTGTTGCTGCTGCTGTTGTTGCTGCTGTTGTTGTTGTTGTTGTTGTAGCAGTGTCATCTGTCGTTGCTTCAGCTCCTCCCTGGCTCGCTTCACCATAGTGGAGAACATGTCGTCCGAGATCTGAGGCTTGGTGTTACACTGCTGGACATATAAAAAATATGATTAGCCATATTTTATTTATTGACAAGTACCATGTTTCTCTGACTACAGTGGAACCTCCCTTATAAGACTCCCTCCCACATAAGACCTACTTGATCAAAGAAACCACAAACACCACTAACTGTGTATACTTTTTGAAGGTGCTGTGAAAAGAATAAAATAAAAGTAAAAGATTGTGCTGGTTTACTTTTTGTCCCAATGGGGGACAGACAGTGTATGATCATGGTACATAGAGAGATCTCTTTCAAATTATGGAATTCTCGTCAGTATGTATATCTGCTAACAAACACTATCTTGTGGATCAACCCCAACAGGAAGACATTTCTAATAAAAGAATGGTGTCTTCTCTGCACTAGGCCGAAAAGTCCACAATTTAAGCAAACCAGCACAAGGTGAAGAGAAAAATGAAGAACATTTTGGGTAAAATAGATAAGTTATTAAAATGCGGAAATTGCGATTTGAAAAATTTAATACATGTGGGTAGAAAGAGCCGACCACTGAGGTGATGCTTAAATTGTGGACTTTTCGGCCTAGTGCAGAGAAGACACCATTCTTTTATTAGAAATGTCTTCCTGTTGGGGTTGATCCACAAGATAGTGTTTGTTAGCAGATATACATACTGACGAGAATTCCATAATTCGAAAGAGATCTCTCTATGTACCATGCTCATACACTGTCTGTCCCCCATTGGGACAAAAAGTAAACCAGCTCAATCTTTTACTTTTATTTTATTCTTTTCACAGCACAGAGCTACCTTCAAAAAGTATACACAGTTAGTGGTGTTTGTGGTTTCTTTGATCAAATACTATCTCCATTATGGGTAGAACCACTGGCATCCTTTATGGATCCACCACTATTAACAGTGGCATTTTAAGCTATAAAGCCTTTTCAAGCCACATTTCAACTGTGCATGGAGGGTTGGTAGTGTTTTGTGGTATAATTTACTCATAATAATACCTACTTCTCTGAGACATTGCCCTTCTTTGTAAGTATTAAAATATCCTCCCTTATAATAATAATAATAATAATAAACGGATATTTATATAGCGCTTTTTATCGAGCACAAAGCGCTTTATAGACTTTATAAGACCTCTCCCTTATAAGACCTGATTTTGGATGATTTTTGAAGGTCTCATAAGGGAGGGTCCATTGTATAAGGTTTACCTTAATGTAAGGTGCACTCCACAGTTTGTTTTTAAGTCATAAGTCATAAGTTTCTTTATAAATGTTCTTACTATACGTGATCCAGCACCACGAAAGAGACATTAAGTGTCAAACTGACCATTCTCAGAAAATTATACATTTGAAAACTTCAGACAGCTCCCTCTCTAATGATACAAGAACCATTCTCTTCTTCCGTTCCAGAGTTACAAGCATTTAAAGTTAGTAGGGCGTGCGTCGCTCATTTTGAGAAAACAGTCTAAAGTCTAGCCTAGCTGAAGAAAATGCATCGTTGTAGAGCTTAAAATGCCATAATTATATCAGTTTTCGCGAAGAATTGTCCAAACACAACAACAGGAAGCAGCTCAAACGAAAGTTCGATTATTTGAAAGGGGAGCCAACTCTCATTTATGACAGCAGCAATGGCGGTTGGTAAGCATTTACACTTCAAAGCTTGACTTTATTTTGTGAGGTGTGTATCGCCTTATAAATGAGGGCGCCTTTGGCTTTAATTTTTTTCAGATTTTTCTTGAAAATTGCCCTATTCGCCTTATACACAGCAGCGCCTAATGATGCGAAAAACACAGTACAGTGGACCCTCCCTTACAAGACCTTCAAAAACCATCCAAAATGAGGTCTTATAAGGGAGGGGTCTTTTATGGGAGGTAATTTTAATACTTACAAAGAAGGGCAATGTCTCAGAGACATAGGTCTTATATGGGAGGGAGTCTTATAAGGGATGTTCCACTGTATACTTCAATCATGATGAAGTGGAAAAACAGATGCACACACATGCGCCGTTGTTGTCTTTACTATAACCCCCCCAATTTGACAGAGAATTCAGGTTTTGTTATTATATTTTCTTACTGTTTTATCAGTAATGTTATTAGACGCAGAGGTGTCGGCCTGGGATAAAAAGGATTGCCTTAGACTAGAGTATGAAAAATATGGTACTGTTATACATTTGTGCATTCACAAATACACATTTAGAAACATGCAAATGCAACCGTGCTCACACACCTGAACATTGTACTCTAAAACACTTTTAGTGGCTTATGAATGCGCGCACACACACACACACAGAGACACACACACACACAGAGACACACACACACACACAGAGACACACACACACACACAGAGACACACACACACACACACAGAGACACACACACACAGAGACACACACACACAGAGACACACACACACAGAGACACACACACACAGAGACACACACACAGAGAGACACACACACACAGACACACACACACAGAGACACACACACACAGAGACACACACACACAGAGACACACACACACAGAGTTTTCCAAGAAAGAGCAATTCAGTTGCATGGGCGGTTGGTTTAAATAATGTTTATACAAGAATACAAATATAGATCATTGAACACTAATGAGGTTAACAGGGTAACAACAAGCAGACGCTCATAACGTACCCCTGCACAATACATCATCAACTGTCGACATGACAGAAGGTGACCACGGAAGACAAACAAACCGCATGGACAAAATAAGTATTCAATGCTAAACAAACAATCAAAAAGAAAGTGATTAAGATCGAAAAGGAAGAAGAGATGGAAAAAGCACTGTTGTGAGCAAAATAATGAAGAAGACGCTCGTACGCACACACACACACATACACACTCACACACTTTTAGTGAAGAATGCTAAACTGAAGAACAACAACACACACGCAGACACACACACACATATACACACTCACACACTTTTAGTGAAGAATGCTAAACTGAAGAACAACAACACACACGCAGACACACACACACATATACACACTCACACACTTTTAGTGAAGAATGCTAAACTGAAGAACAACAACACACACGCAGACATACACACACTCACACACACCGAGTCTGATCCAATCTTGACTTCAAATTTCACCCCACCCTGACCCCACTCTAACCTTGACCTTGGTGACTGACCTTATTGAGGTCAAGGTGAAAGGAGTCGCTGGCCTCCACAAGCTTTCTCTTCTTGGCCTGGTGTCTGTCTTCAATCTGCTGCAACTCCGCCTCCAGCTTTTGCTGTGAACAACACACACACCACAGTACACGAATTCCCCTCATTCTGGCTCCTTTCAGTTTTCCACAGAGAGCTATTTGTTTCAAGCTATTTCTTTTAACAGCGGCAAACATTCTTATCATTGGTTTTGGTTAGGGATAGGAAAAGACCTTACAAGTGGTATACCACCATAAAACAATGCAAGCCTAATGGATAAACCACATTAAATTGGTTTCTGCTGGTGATGAGTATTAACAAAAGGCATGAACTGAAAGGTGCTGAGAAAAGCTACTGTGACACATACATGGATGCAAGTGGAGATAATCGAAAGACAGGCAAGGCAGGGGTCCAGGGGCCTGGCAGGTACAGGGCTGGGGGGTCAGGGGGCAGCAACGCCCCCCTGAAGCTGAAGAAAAAGCAAAATCATACTCAATTCGAAGCTTAGTCCAGGCTTGTAAAGTGAGAATTCAACACTTTTTGAATCAATTTTTGGTAAAGGTAAAGATGTGCCAACACCCGTGCATTTCTCGGTTAATTCTATTTTTCCGTTTTTGCCTTTCTTACCATACATAAAGCTGTATTTTAGGAATTTTTTTTTAGCTAATAACCTTTTTGGAATACTAACCCTAACCCTAACCCTAGCCCTAGCCCTGAACCTAACCCTATGTACTGCAGTACACCGCGATTTGTCACAGTTGTGGTTCGTTGCGTTTTCCCGTCTTATAGGGTGGGGGGTAGGGTTAGGGTTAGGGCTAGGGTTAGTATTCCAAAAAGGTTATTAGCTAAAAAGGTTCCTAAAATACAGCTTTATGTATGGTAAGAAAGGCAATAACGGAAAAATAGAATTAATCGAGATAGGTAGGGGGGGTGGCACATCTTGACCTTTACCCAATTTTTGTTTTGGTGGTGAAAATATTGAAAAACAGGCGCTGCCTTATATCTGAGGCAAGGCTTCATCCATGCACACACTGTTAACCGCCACCAACGCATCACGCATCTGATGTCATCAAATCATGAAAAGGAATAACCCTCATATGCTGGCTTTTGCTCTAACATAATCAAGAGAGTCATATCCCCAGACCATTTTGCGTGATGTTCTAGACTTGGTGCAGTAAGTTGAAAGGCGCTCCCCCAAGCTTCACACATAATTCTGATTTGTTTTAATATTATTACATCTTTTCACTACATTATTATAAACTGCACTGTATCATTGTTGTTGTGCCCTAGCTAAAAGACTCCAGGGATCATCCGAACAGCTCAAACTCTTGAACAATATGGTACAAATGCAGCAGCTAGGGATGAGAACATTACGTGTGTCACCGTTTTTGATTACCCCGCTACGTGGGCAGCCACACTCCGACTTCGGGGGATACATTATTCTGTAATATTAGCCACATTCTGGGATCAAAACCTGGAAAAAATCCTTGTGTTACATTACAGCCAGGAACATACTTCAATTTTGAAATTCTACCTTTTGACACCCAAACTCCGCCATTCCTGATGTAAGGTGAGGGAAGTGACCCGATGTTTCAATACAGCCATTCGTCCAGAGGTGAGCACGGATCTTAAATCAGGAACTACACTGTTGCCAAATACTCTATCTCTACACTTTGTCACTTTTTGACGCCACTGAGTCACCGTACCTCATAAACCTAGAACTTTTGATCTTGACATAAGTCATAAGTTTCTTTATTGTCCATTGGCATATAGTCCATACCTGATGTAAGATTTGCGAAGTGACCTGTCTTTTCAGCAAAACTTAACAATTCCGTCTAGCAAACTAAGCAAAAACCATGCTTTTTGACACCACAAACATACCATACATGTCATTGAAACAAATTAAAAAATACTACCTTTTGACGCGGACAATCCTCCATACCTGATGTAAGGTCAGGGAAGTGACCTGTCGTTTCAAATCGGCCATTCATCCAGAGGTGACCACAGATCATAAGTCAGGAACAGGGAATAATGTTTTACGCCCTCTTCGGCCTTTCGGCCATGTGGGGCAAAGTCAGGAACAACACTGCTGCCAAAGACTGTATCTCCTACATTTTGACACCACTGAGTCACCTTACCTCATAAAATTCTACCTTTTGACGCTGATAATTCTCCATACCTGATGTAAGATATGCGAAGTGATCTGTCTTTTCAGCAAAACTTAACAATTCCAGCTACCAAACTAAATAAAAAACATGCTTTTGACACCACTAACATACCATACATACCATTTAACCTTTTCGTCGCCAGCCATTTTTCAGCAAACACTAACCATAAATCTT
>CM065712.1:33410967-33461910 GCA_017654935.2 Phymorhynchus buccinoides
AACATACAAAAACTCATAAATCACTCCAGCCATACACACAAACAAAACATACAAAAACTCATAAATCACTCCAGCCATACACACAAACAAAACATACAAAACTCATAAATCACTCCAGCCATACACACAAACAAAACATACAAAAACTCATAAATCACTCCAGCCATACACACAAACAAAACATACAAAAAACTCATAAATCACTCCAGCCATACACACAAACAAAACATACAAACCTCATAAATCACTCCAGCCATACACACAAACAAAACATACAAACCTCACAAATCACTCCAGCCATACACACAAACAAAACATACAAACCTCATAAATCACTCCAGCCATACACACAAACAAAACATACAAACCTCATAAATCACTCCAGCCATACACACAAACAAAACATACAAACCTCATAAATCACTCCAGCCATACACACAAACAAAACATACAAACCTCATAAATCACTCCAGCCATACACACAAACAAAACATACAAACCTCATAAATCACTCCAGCCATGCACACAAACAAAACATACAAACCTCATAAATCACTCCAGCCATACACACAAACAAAACATACAAAACCTCATAAATCACTCCAGCCATACACACAAACAAAACATACAAACCTCATAAATCACTCCAGCCATACACACAAACAAAACATACAAACCTCATAAATCACTCCAGCCATACACACAAACAAAACATACAAACCTCATAAATCACTCCAGCCATACACACAAACAAAACATACAAACCTCATAAATCACTCCAGCCATGCACACAAACAAAACATACAAAACTCATAAATCACTCCAGCCATGCACACAAACAAAACATACAAAACTCATAAATCACTCCAGCCATACACACAAACAAAACATACAAACCTCATAAATCACTCCAGCCATGCACACAAACAAAACATACAAAACTCATAAATCACTCCAGCCATACACACAAACAAAACATACAAAAACTCATAAATCACTCCAGCCATACACACAAACAAAACATACAAAAACTCAACTCATAAATCACTCCAGCCATACACACAAACAAAACATACAAAAACTCATAAATCACTCCAGCCATGCACACAAACAAAACATACAAAAACTCATAAATCACTCCAGCCATACACACAAACAAAACATACAAAAACTCATAAATCACTCCAGCCATGCACACAAACAAAACATACAAACCTCATAATTCACTCCAGCCATACACACAAACAAAACATACAAAACTCATAAATCACTCCAGCCATACACACAAACAAAACATACAAACCTCATAAATCACTCCAGCCATACACACAAACAAAACATACAAACCTCATAAATCACTCCAGCCATACACACAAACAAAACATACAAAAACTCATAAATCACTCCAGCCATACACACAAACAAAACATACAAACCTCATAAATCACTCCAGCCATACACACAAACAAAACATAAAAAACTCATAAATCACTCCAGCCATGCACACAAACAAAACATACAAACCTCATAAATCACTCCAGCCATACACACAAACAAAACATACAAACCTCATAAATCACTCCAGCCATACACACAAACAAAACATACAAAACTCATAAATCACTCCAGCCATACACACAAAACAAAACATACAAACCTCATAAATCACTCCAGCCATGCACACAAACAAAACATACAAAACTCATAAATCACTCCAGCCATACACACAAACAAAACATACAAAACCTCATAAATCACTCCAGCCATACACACAAACAAAACATACAAAAAGCAAAAGGAGAAATGAAAGAAGATGACAGGCTTTGACTTCAGGTTTAGACATAGGGAAGTGGTAGATCAGACTCTTTTAAATAATAGACTTTATGTTGAAAAACTCTGTACACCGATTGGTTACCTCACAACAAACCACTACAACAGCAAAGTCAGAGGCAAAACTGTGGTCTAAGGGAGCGAAGCGAGTTTAGAAGTGACCAAGGTATGGTGCTCACACAGATTTATTGTGTTCACTAGAGGGAGGGGGGGGAGAGGAGTGTGTGTGAGTATGTCTGTGAGTGTGAGTACACATGAGTGCTTTGTGTATGTGAGTGCGTGTGTGAGTATGTGTGTGTGTGTGTGTTTTCAATACTGATTGTAAAGCGCTTTGTGCTCGATAAAAAGCGCTATATAAATATCCGTTTATTATTATTATTATTGTTTACTTCCCTTGAAGCAAATGCATCAAATTGACAGCTATCTATTAATAGACATTAATATGTAGCACTACATACGATTCGCTGTCAACGCGATGCGATAGTGACGATATGAGTCATGATTCATGTGAAATTCATGCATTGGGTCCACTGGAGTATACAGAGCGAAAGTCGTAGAATTAGTTTTAGACGGGAGTATTTCACGTGAATCCTGACTCGCATCGTCACAGTCGCATCGCATTGACAGCAAACTGTATCAATCAATCAATCAATCAATCAAATCAATTTATTGTCTCCACAAGAAGAAATTTGTTGCCCAGCTTGCGCATAAAATACAGAATGAATAATAAAAACATTTCATTAACCCTTTCACCGCCAAAGTCGCATTTTAGCACCACAGTGATTTAACACCTATGTCACTAAAAGGCATCAAATTGGGGTCTGTTATCCAAAGACCCTGTTGTCTCAGTTTTGGGAAGCAAGGATAGACCTTGTTTTAGATATGTCACAGAAGAATCCCCAGTACTGCAGATGGATTTTGTCCTCTACCCAGGTAATTTTAATGGACAATTTTGGCTGAAATATGGCTGGCGGTGAAAGGGTTAACTGGTCAGTTACACAACATACATTGAAGAAGACAATTTTACACAAACAAGGGTACAAGTAGATACCATGGAAACAATGAAAGTTAACAGGAGCCCCCCCCCCCCCCCCCCCACGTATGTAATGTAGCAGACCCTTTAAACAATATGATCATCATCACAATACAATCATCATCAACACAAACATCCGCAAAACAATTCTAACAAAAATAATCAATACCAAACCAAGGAAAGAGAGAGAACTCTTACGGACTGTCTGGAAGAGGTGGGAGTTCTCTCCCCTTTGGCCGAGGAATGTTCGTCTTCTTCCACTCCCGACTCCTTCTCCCGCTCCGCTGTCAAGGGAAGTAACAAATGATCGTCAAACTGTACTCTCTTCGAGGAATGTTCATCTTCTTCCACTCCCGACTCCTTCTCCCGCTCCGCTGTCAAGGGAAGTAACAAATGATCGTCAAACTGTACTCTCTTCGAGGAATGTTCGTCTTCTTCCACTCCCGACTCCTTCTCCCGCTCCGCTGTCAAGGGAAGTAACAAATGATCGTCAAACTGTACTCTCTTCGAGGAATGCTCGTCTTCTTCCACTCCCGACTCCTTCTCCCGCTCCGCTGTCAAGGGAAGTAACAAATGATCGTCAAACTGTACTCTCTGCACAAGTTGATATCTCTTACTTTTATTGCTTCTTTTATAGCCTTGTTTTTCTGTATTCGTTTTCTCTCTCTCTCTTTCGCACACACTTATACACAATGACATGCACACACTTACACACACACTCTCTCTCTCGCACGCACACACGCACACACTCAGTCTCATTATTACTTTTAGCAGTAATCCAAATAAGATAAGCCAGGAAACTGTACATGCCTTTAATCTTTATGCACACACACACATATTCACTGACAGACAGACAGACAGACAGACACACACACACAGTCTCACCTTTAGCCTTAGCTGCAATCCAGGCCAGATAAGCCGGGGAGCTGTGGTAGGCCTTCAGTAAGTCACCATACGCCGACTGTAACCCACACAATAAGAATTCATATCATCAGTGAAATTCAAAAACCTTGTTTCTCGTTGTTGTTGTTTTTTTTAGTTAGATACATAGTCAGCTTTCTAATTTTCCCCGCCACCTTCCACCAAAAGCTCGTATCTCTAACGACTTTCTATCTGGGGTAAATTAATGAGGTTGTGAAAATAGATGAAAAACTTGTAAGTCCACAATTCAGATTTAATTAAGGACAAAAACCTTGTATCTTCGTTCTTTTCAAGTCTTTTTTTTTTTTTTAATAGTCATTTTAACAAAATGAAGGACTAAACTCGCAATGTCTTGAACAACATGTTCATCATAGGTAATCAATTGGGGTCAAAGCGGTTAATTATTAAAACGGTTAATTTCATTTTTCTCAAAACTACCAAAATTGAGATACGAGGTTCTTGAATGTCACCGACGATATACACATGTACAAGTGTTTGTCACCAAATGAACTATGATGGTGTGAGAGAAAAAAAGACACAATGGAACTTTTGCATAAACTGTGGTTTTAATCACAAGAACTGAAGAAGGAACTAAGACTTGTAATCAATACACAGAAAACAGAAAGTGAATATCTTTGATAATTGTTGATATCTTTGATAATTGTTGATATCTTTGATAATTTTTGATATCTTTGATAATTGTTGATATCTTTGATAATTGTTGATATCTTTGATAATTGTTGATATCTTTGATAATTTTTGATATCTTTGATAATTGTTGATATATTTGATAATTTTTGATATATTTGATAATTTTTGATATCTTTGATAATTGTTGATATCTTTGATAATCATCTTTGATAATTGTTGATATCTTTGATAACTTTTACTTCACAGCCATTCGAAGTTTGACAAACCAAAATCTATCATTTGCAATTTGATATTTGACATGGGAGATCGGACACAGAAGAGAACTTGCTTCTGTTTCTTTACATTTGACGAATAGACGAAATCGTTCAAATTTACCCCAATGCGTCAACAGTGGACAAGTGTTATTCAAGGGACAGTCCAACTCCATTGGCCACAGTCACAGAAAACAGAGCTGTGTCTGTCTCTATCTCTCTCTGTCTCCCTCATCTTCTCAGCTACATAATCCTCCTGATATACGCCAGCTCGTACTTTACGTTCAGTTTCTGACCCTCTTTCTCTCCAGATCCCTAGGATTGGGGTACAGTGGAACCTCCCTTATAAGACCCCTCCCTTATGAGACCTCCCATTATAAGACTCCCTCCCACATACAACCTACTTTTCTGAGACATTGCCCTTCTTTGTAAGTATTAAAATTACCTCCCTTATAAGACCTCATTTTGGGTGATTTTTGAAGGTCTTATAAGGGAGGTTCGACTGTAGAAGCTTTCAACTGTTGGTCGGCGCTCTGTTGCAGCCTCAGGACCGACCTCCTGGAACCAACTTCCTCTCTCCCTCCGTCAGCGACCGACCCTCTCTGCTTTCAAATCCAACCTCAAAACCCACCTGTTCCCCCCCGTCATTAAAGCTCCGCTCTCTTTCTTTTCTCTCTCTTGCCATTAGGTCTGTTTCTGCTGTATTCCATTTACGTCATCCGTGTGTGTTCGCTTTGTATTGCGTTTTTGTTTGAATGCGTTATGAATGCTAACGTGTGTTCGCTTTGATTTGATTCCTATCAAGATTCAGCGCCGGATAAATACTGTATGTTGTTGGTGTTGTCGTTGGTATTCCAGTTTCCTCCGGTCAGGCAGGTCTACCCACATCTGCCCCATGATCTTGCTGATCTCCCACCCCCTCCCCCACCTCTCTCTCTGTCTCTCCCTTTCTCTCTCTCTCTCTCCGTCACCTTTTCAGCTTCATACTCCTCCTGGAAGCCCTGTTTCTCCCGGTCAGCCAGGTCTATCCACATCTGGCCGATGATCTTACCGATCTCCCACCCCCTCCCCCACCTCTCTCTCTCTCTCTGTGTCTCTCCTCATCTCTCTCTCTGTCTCTCCTAATCTCTCTCTGTCTCTCCCTTTCTCTCTCTCTCTCTCTGTGTATCTCCTTATCTCTCTCTCTGTCTCTCCTAATCTCTCCCTTTCTTTCTCTCTCTCTGTGTATCTCCTTATCTCTCTCTGTCTCTCCCTTTCTCTCTCTCCGTCACCTTGTCAGCTTCATACTCCTCCTGGGAGCCCTGTTTCTCCCGGTCAGGCAGGTCCCTCCACATCTGGCCCATGATCTTGCCTCTGCCCCACCCCCTCCCCCACCTCTCTCTCTCCGTCACCTTGTCAGCTTCATACTCCTCCTGGAAGCCCTGTTTCTCCCGGTCAGGCAGGTCCCTCCACATCTGGCCGATGATCTTGCCGATCTCCCACAGCTTCAGGTCTGGGTTCTGCGCCTTCACCTGCTCCCAGACCTGGCGTGATGAACGACACAACACCCCCCACCCCCACCCCCAAGGGGGGTTAACCGAAAGAAGGAAATGCACATGGAGCAAGTTACGCTAAAAACTGAAAATGAGTAATTAGAGCATTATCTTCAATTTTGAAGAGTAGTAGAGGTCCACATTGAGAAGAATACTACTCGAAAAGAGTAGAGTAAACAGGTCTGCACACACACACACACACATAACACACACACACACACACACACACATAACACACACACACACACACTTAACACACACCAGGCATGGCAATGGAGGAAGAGCATTTTTCTCTGAAAGTATTACAGGGTTTCAATTTCAGGAGACATTGTTTCAAAGTGGTCTCAATGGGTAAAGAGCCCTTTGTATGTTACAGGCATGGTAGTGGGGGCAAAGTGAGTTTCGCGGAAGAACATCCAACCGATTCTGCATTTCATTTGAAAGATGTCGACTCAAACTAAAATGATGAAGTTGGGCGTCAAAATGAAGAAGAAGAAAAAGAAGCACTAGGATCACAAATCTGGAAACGTGTGGCATGAGCTAGGCCGCGCGCGACTGCTAACTTCGGCAGGAAGTTGCTTGTTCAGTCATTCACATCCGGTTCCGCAAAGCGATTGCATAGGTTTTAACGCACGTAATGTTTTAGGCACCCGAGCAAATTTTTACCCCGGCTTTTTGTTGCTGTCTTTGTCAATTTCACTTTCGCAGATTTTCCGCGATTGGCGGAGGTCTACCCCATGCCTGATTGTTATGGAGGTCAGGGGGCGATGCCTCTTGAGGACAAAAGCTTAACGCTGATATCTTTGATTACAAATTGGGGAAAGGGCATCTCTTGAAGCTGAAAACACTTTGTGATATTTGTTTTCTACATTCACTGATCTCAGCATTCAGAGAATTGTCTGAAGATTACCATGCATAACACACACACACATACACATATACACACACACACACATATACACACACACACACACACATATACACATACACACACACACACACATATATATACACACACACACACACACACATACACACACACATATACACACACACACACATATACACACACACACACACACACACGCACATCACATACACACACACACACACACACACACACACATATACACACACACACATATATATACACACACACACACACACACACACACACACATATACACACAGGTGTCTAGCACCACAAGCAAAACTTGTTTGAAGAATCCTCATCATGCAATTCATGCTCAACAAAGACGAAAACCAAAGTTGGAAAAAAAAAAGTTTGTCATAAGTTCAGTTAACAAGACAGCATTCTGAAAGTGTAAAAACATTTTTTTTTACCAATAATATAATTCATTTGAATGAAAAGGCAGAAAATGAAACAAAACCCAATCACCAAAGAAACTGAATCAGAACAGGAACAGATCAAGGAAAAACATGTCAATGATGCTCACATTTTGGAACTCAGATTAATTAACGAAAAAAACAAAAAAAACAGGGCTCCCAGGTCTCCCCATTTGGGGGTCTATGAAGCACTAAAATTCTACAGGACCCTCTAAAAGAATGTGCAGGGGGTCCCAGGGATGCACTAGAAAATTTTGTTAGCATTTCCTATGCCATTGGGACCCTCTATCCCGCCTCTAGGACCCGCTATACTGTAAGTGAAGGAGTCCCTGGGACCCCTTGTTTTGCGGGATGATTGGGAGCCCTGCGAAACCCACACAAAACAAACTGGGAACAAGTTAAGAAAGAATAAACATGAAATTTTCAAAACGTCGCAATGTGAAGCTTGCCTTACCTACCTCTTTGTATGTATGAACCATCAATTGGAACTACGAACACACACACATTATGGCGTTTGTTAACCCAATGACTCCCAACTGGAACTACGAACACACACAGGTTATGGCGTTTGTTAACCCAACGACTCCCAACTACGAACACACACAGATTATGGCATTTGCTAACCCAATGACTCCCAACTGGAACTACGAACACACACAGATTATGGCGTTTGTTAACCCAATGACTCCCAACTGGAACTACCAACACACAGAGATTATGGCGTTTGTTAACCCAATGACTCCCAACTGGAACTATGAACACACACAGATTATGCCGTTTGTTAACCCAATGACTCCCAACTGGAACTATGAACACACACAGGTTATGGCGTTTGTTAACCCAACGACTCCCAACTACGAACACACACAGATTATGGCGTTTGTTAACCCAATGACTCCCAACTGGAACTACCAACACACAGAGATTATGGCGTTTGTTAACCCAATGACTCCCAACTGGAACTACGAACACACACAGGTTATGGCGTTTGTTAACCCAATGACTCCCAACTGGAACTACCAACACACAGATTATGGCGTTTGTTAACCCAATGACTCCCAATTGGAACTACGAACACACACAGGTTATGGCGTTTGTTAACCCAACGACTCCCAACTATGAACAAACAGATTATGGCGTTTGTTAACCCAACGACTCCCAACTACGAACACACACAGATTATGCCGTTTGTTAACCCAACGACTCCCAACTGGAACTACGAACACACACAGATTATGGTGTTTGTTAACCCAACGACTCCCAACTACGAACACACACAGATTATGGCGTTTGTTAACCCAACGACTCCCAACTGGAACTACGAACACACACAGGTTATGGCGTTTGCTAAAGCTACACTGCGTTCTGACTGCTTTTAAAAGATGGCCGAGCATAAATTTATCAACTGATCTTCTTCTTCTTCTTCGATCGCCCAGACAGTTTCCTGTCAATCATAAACGCAGATGCGTCATGCTGCCATTATGCGCCTAACTAAGAAATAGATAGGCCCAGCAAGTCCGACTTTGGCTGGAGGAAATCTTTTTTGAAAGAGTTTCAATTGAAAAAAGGCAGGAGAATGGACCGGTAAGGCAGAAAGATAGCAAGATGACAGTAAGCAAAGGGAAAAGGCAGAGTCAAAGAGAGTGACAGGTTAGAGGAAGCTACAGGCACAAAACTAGCAAAGGGGAAAGGCAGAGTCAAAGAGAGTGACAGATTAGAGGAAGTTGCAAGCACAGAACGTCCAGAAGGTGGGGGAACTATTCATACAAAAGACCCCCCGGTATTCCCACGGGGGGTGGGGTGGGTGTGTGTGTGTGTGTGTGGGGGGGGGGGATCAACTGATTATATGCACAAAAGGAAGAGGAGGAAGAGAAGGAGGAGGAGGAGAAGAAGAAGAAGAAAAAGAGGAGGACGAAGGAAAAGAACAATAAAAACAACAGCCACTGGAAGCAAAACGGGAAAAAAGAACGATAGAATTCTAGATATACATTTTGAAGAAGCGCATATATTATATATAAACTACTGATTATAAAATCCATATATATTAATGAAAAGGTGCACACGGGCAAATAGTTGTATGCTAAAATGTAGAATGTTTACACTGATCACAATAATAAATATTTCTTTTTTAAAAGCAAGGTTCCCAGGTTTGGGGCACGAGTCAAAAAAAGGACCTTTAAAGGATTTATAAGGACCTCATCTCAATTCAAAAGGACCTTTAAAGGACTTATAAGGACCTCATCTCAATTCAAAAGGACCTTTAAAGGACTTATAAGGACCTCATCTCAATTCAAAAGGACCTTTAAAGGACTTATAAGGACCTCATCTCAATTCAAAAGGACCTTTAAAGGACTTATAAGGACCTCATCTCAATTCAAAAGGACCTTTAAAGGACTTATAAGGACTTCATCTCAATTCAAAAGGACCTTTAAAGGACTTATAAGGACCTCATCTCAATTCAAAAGGACCTTTAAAGGACTTATAAGGACCTCATCTCAATTCAAAAGGACCTTTAAAGGACTTATAAGGACTTCATCTCAATTCAAAAGGACCTTTAAAGGATTTATAAGGACCTCATCTCAATTCAAAAGGACCTTTAAAGGACTTATAAGGACCTCATCTCAATTCAAAAGGACCTTTAAAGGACTTATAAGGACCTCATCTCAATTCAAAAGGACCTTTAAAGGACTTATAAGGACCTCATCTCAATTCAAAAGGACCTTTAAAGGACTTATAAGGACCTCATCTCAATTCAAAAGGACCTTTAAAGGACTTATAAGGACCTCATCTCAATTCAAAAGGACCTTTAAAGGACTTATAAGGACCTCATCTCAATTCAAAAGGACCTTTAAAGGACTTATAAGGACCTCATCTCAATTCAAAAGGACCTTTAAAGGACTTATAAGGACCTCATCTCAATTCAAAAGGACCTTTAAAGGACTTATAAGGACTTCATCTCAATTCAAAAGGACCTTTAAAGGACTTATAAGGACCTCATCTCAATTCAAAAGGACCTTTAAAGGACTTATAAGGACCTCATCTCAATTCAAAAGGACCTTTAAAGGATTTATAAGGACCTCATCTCAATTCAAAAGGACCTTTAAAGGACTTATAAGGACCTCATCTCAATTCAAAAGGACCTTTAAAGGACTTATAAGGACCTCATCTCAATTCAAAAGGACCTTTAAAGGACTTATAAGGACCTCATCTCAATTCAAAAGGACCTTTAAAGGACTTATAAGGACCTCATCTCAATTCAAAAGGACCTTTAAAGGACTTATAAGGACCTCATCTCAATTCAAAAGGACCTTTAAAGGACTTCATCTCAATTCAAAAGGACCTTTAAAGGACTTATAAGGACTTCATCTCAATTCAAAAGGACCTTTAAAGGACTTATAAGGACCTCATCTCAATTCAAAAGGACCTTTAAAGGACTTATAAGGACCTCATCTCAATTCAAAAGGACCTTTAAAGGACTTATAAGGACTTCATCTCAATTCAAAAGGACCTTTAAAGGACTTATAAGGACCTCATCTCAATTCAAAAGGACCTTTAAAGGACTTTTAAGGACCTCATCTCAATTCAAAAGGACCTTTAAAGGACTTTTAAGGACCTCATCTCAATTCAAAAGGACCTTTGATAGCATGGTTGTATGGAATACACCTAAGCTTTTTTAACCCTTTCGCCGCCAGCCATTTTTCAGCAAAAATATTCCATTAATCTTACCTGGGTAGAGAAAAAAAATCTTCTGCAATATTGCGGATTCCTCTGTGACATGTATAAAGTAAGGTCTATCCTTACCTCCCAAAATTATGAAAATAGGCTCCTTGGATAACAGACCCTGGTTTGATGCCTTTTTGTGACATAGGCGTTAAATCATTGTGGTGGTAAAATGCGACATTGGCGGTGAAAGGGTTCAATCATTGTGGTGGTAAAATGCGACATTGGCGGTGAAAGGGTTAAATCATTGTGGTGGTAAAATGCGACATTGGCGGTGAAAGGGTTCAATCATTGTGGTGGTAAAATGCGACATTGGCGGTGAAAGGGTTCAATCATTGTGGTGGTAAAATGCGACATTGGCGGTGAAAGGGTTCAATCATTGTGGTGGTAAAATGCGACATTGGCGGTGAAAGGGTTCAATCATTGTGGTGGTAAAATGCGACATTGGCGGTGAAAGGGTTAAATCATTGTGGTGGTAAAATGCGACATTGGCGGTGAAAGGGTTAAAGCAGAAAACTCACACAACACAGCTGTTGACCCTCTCATTTAGTTGTCAGTTATCTCAAGCTTTCCTGTCACTAATTTGTGGCATATACTATCAGTAATCATCTTCATTGATGATCAGATTCAGTACAGATTCATTAGTCACCTCTTCAAGGATTTCCAATTTTGAAGCCATGTATTTGAATCCTTGAAATTATACTAATTAAAATATAGGTTTCGTTTTTCTGTTGGTCAGAAATGATTTCATTACCGCTCCCAGTTTCTTTCTCAAACCTTTTCCTAATAAAACAGGACTTAGCAGCACCCTTCAAAAATTAAAAGGACCTCATGATGAAGTAAAAGGACTGACTTGCTGAATCAACGCCAGGCATCAGAATGGTCTGAAGTCCAATCCTCTGAAAACGCGGTAAAAGGGACATCAAGGCCCCACACTAAAGAGGGACAACACTGAAATCAGTTCCCAACACCACCAAAAAGGCTTAATGTAGTGAGAAATCACTTTAAAGACCCACCACGTCACGTGTCAAAATCACGGTTTTTCACGTGTTTTTCCTCTTATAGCTGGTAAGAAACCTTAAGAAATCTTCCAAGCATAAGAGGGAAAGTGACACGTGATGTGGGGGGTCTTTAAAATGCTATTTAACACAAAGGATAACACTGAATAAAAAAGGCAAAACCTCTGACAAGAGAAGCCAATCCTCTGTCAGAAATTCTTAATCCTCTGAAATCCTCCGACAATTCTGATGCCTGCAAAGCACTTAAAAGGCCTTTTGACCAAAAATCAATTCACAAGGACTTAACCAAACGAACCCTGAAAAGCAAAAAAAACAAAAGAAGCGTGATTTAATTCCCCATATTATTCTATTTAAAAAAAAAGGTGCATTGAAAGATGAGTACAGTCTGGTTATCATTATGATCAGAGAATGAACTAGTGAGGCCAAGAGAGGAGATGACGAAATTGAACAAAGGGGTAGAAGAAAGAGAGTTCTACCCCTTTGGGTTTTTTTTTCCGTTTTTTTCTACCCCTTTGTTTAATATCATTAGATTTTGGTTCTTTTTTTTATAAACTGGTGCACAGTACACTTTTTTTTTAAAAGGTTAAAAATATTGGCAAATATTAAGAATAGCTCTCTCCTAGATCTGCTTGCCCCTCCCATTCATTTCAGACGGCTTGAGTTAGGGTCAGTTTAGTGTCAAACAAACCTCATAACATACCATCAAGTTTTTATTTTTGTGTGTGGATTAGACGTTTACAAGTTAGGGTTAGGGTTAGGAGTAGGGCTTGGGTTAGGGTTAGGGATAGGCTCAGGGTCAGCTATTCTTAACATTTGCTAAAATATCATTCTTCATACTATTCTAAAAAATAAACCAATCATTTAAAAAATCATATGATGAAAAAGACAAATTATGATTCTTATAATGCATTTCAAAATGTGCACACTAAAACTAAAAAACTAAAAACAATTCACCATATATTTACAAGGCTCAAAGGTGTGTGAGAAAAAAATGATACACCTGTGCATAAAGAAAGGGGGAGAGAATTCTGATTACAATTTAAAAAAAGAAAAGATGCTGCAATTTAGAAGAAAAAGAAAAAGAGGAAAAAAAAAAGAACTATAAGTTCTACATCTTGGAAAATTCAAAGAAACTGAAGAGCAGGTGAAAAGAAATGGTATGCACTCAGAAATGTTAAAGCAACCTCTGGCGAAAATCTAAACCCAATCAAATACTCACCTAAACGGTGTTTGAATTTCGAGTTTCAAAAAAAAAAAAAAAGAGAGAGAGAGAGAGAGAGAGGGAGAGGGAGAGAGAGAGAGAGAGAGAGAGAGAGAGAGAGAGGGAGAGAGAGAGAGAGAGAGAGAGAGAGAGAGAGAAAGGGAGAGAGAGAGAGAGAGCGCACATCAACAGTTTGTTTTCATCTACTATGCAGTGATGTACCGAGGATCGAATTGTGATAGGACAAACTGTCCTGAGACAAGAGAAATCGATAGGACAATGTCCTGACTCTTGCAGAAATCAAGACAAAGCGTGCCAGTGTTCAAAATGTAATGTCCTGACAGGGGAGAACACAATAAGACATTTTCAATTTTAATAGGTCAATGGCCTATGACCGGGGCCTCGGGACATCACTATGTCATGTGGACCATACAAGCACATACCTACACACACACAAAAAACCCAACAACACAGAAACCTACGCAACCAACCCAACGCACAGAAATCATCAATCATCAGGCATGGTAGTGGGGACAAAGAGGTTTTCAAGGAAAATGGCCCGGGGTCCAGGGGGCCGAAGAAAATTCAATAAATGAGAGTGAAATTTTCACTTTTTCATGCCATTTCAATGTATTTTTTAATAATTTTGTTTCAAACTGTTTCGCAGACTTTCCGCGATTCGCGGAGGTCTACCATGCCTGAATCATACACATTGAATCCATTGTGTACACACACACAAACACACTCACATACATGCACACACACAACACAAAGACACTTCATGCAAAGCCAAGCTGATAATAACATTTCAACAAACAACAAAATGCAAAACGATTATATTCAACACACTTAAGCAGCACTTTACAAACAGTAAGTTAAAAAAAAGACTGTCCATGGAACATCTCCACTGTAGACCAGGGACGGTATTCATGTCGAGATAGCATGAGACTTAGCATGATGCTAACTTAGAAGCTCTTCCAAAAGTCCTATTAAATCCAATAGGACTTTTGGAAGAGCTTCTAAGTTAGCATCATGCTAAGTCTCATGCTATCTCGACATGAATACCGTCCCAGGACAATGTTAGGAGGCTGTCATTGAGGAAGGTCCCCAAAGGCCTAGCCAGTCTGCAAGTCTGCCGCACAATGAGCGGTCCATGGAACATCTCCACTGTAGACCAGGACAATGTTAGGAGGCTGTCATTGAGGAAGGTCCCCAAAGGCCTATCTAGTCTGCAAGGCTGCAGCACTATGAGCGGTGCCAATGCAGGTGCCTTGAGACTCACGGTGCACAGTGGCGCAGAGGTCACGCATTCGCCTCATGCACAGTAAACCCCAGTTCGAACCTGGGTACAGGGGATTTTTCCTCTCACTCAACACTAGGCCTTATGGTCTGAACGTGGAGTCTTTCGGATTGAGGACATGTGTGCCCATGCACTTAGCACACTTTAAACCCAGTGGCAATGAAAACAATTGTCATTTGGTGAACATTTCAAACTTTCACCCCACCCCACCCTTCCTCAAGTCACACAAAAATCGCATGATGCCAAAAAATAATATATGGGTGTAGAAAGAAAACAAACAAAAAACGCCCATATTTGTAGACTGGTAATATTTCAGAATACCTTTATCGAACACCAACCATATGACATTATGTCAAAATAAAATGGGTGGTGCGCCTCTGGCTGCGACACGCTCTCCAGGTGGGAGCAACCCGAATTTCACAGACGCCTATGTGACTATAAAGTACCTAATACCAGTCATTGACAAAAGGCTAATCTGTAAGAAGACGAAGTGGCAAACTTGTAATGTAGACCCCCCACGGCCGAGGATCATTGTCACGAAACGGAAAGAACCAGATTTTGAGACTGAGAGTCGTAAACACAGGATACAGGGGGGTGTCAACTACTCAACCCTGTTTACCCTAATGATGAAAAACCTGGAATTTGCCACACAAAAACCCGGAATTTGAGAAAAAAAAACCCAGAATTCACATCGGTACACGACTCGCGATAAAACACCGATTCAACTCGGCGCCATCGCGATAAATTTCACTTCATTTTCTATTGAAAAGTTCAAAATTCTCACATCATCGTATTTTCCAGTGATAATATAATCTAAATGGACTCATTTCAAGCCCTAATTACAATCTCTACCATTAAAAAACTGCCCCGAAAGCTCTTCGAATCGACAGTAAAAGCCTGGCCACCATTTGCATTCGGTTTCGGTCAACCCTTGTGTGTTTTCATACGAACGGAAACAAATAATAGACGTTTTTTCGAAATCCCGGAATTTTCAGCGTTCACCCGGAATTTACTATTTTACCCAGAATTTTAGCAAATTTCCGGAATAATTCCGGCAAAACCGGAAGGGAAAACAGGTCTGACTACTACTGAACTACCCTATTATACGGACTACAAGGCGACACTTTTTCCTCGGAATGAGACCCCCGCGCCTCATGAAGTGACTAATTCTTCTTCTTCCATTGATCAGTTTCCTGTCAATTATGAGCGCAGATGCGTCATGCTGCTGTTATGCGCCTAACTAAAAAATAGTTAGGCCCAGCAAGTCCGACTTTGGCTGGAAGAAATTTTTTTGAAAGTGTTTCTTGAAAAAAGGGCAGGAGAATGGACCGGTAAAGGCAGAAAGACAGTAGATGACGGTAATCAAAGAGAAAAGGCAGAGTCAAAGAGGGTGACAGATTAGAGGAAGTTACAAGCACAGAACTTCCAGAAGGTGGGGGAACTATGCATACAAAAGACCCCCCCGGTATCCCCACTGGTGGAATGACTAATAAAATACAGTGGAATCCGCTTAATCGGCCACTTTTGGGACCAGGAAGAATATGGCCGATAAAGCGAATCGGCCGATAAAACGAACATCGAGATACTGTATGACGCAATTATGCAAGTCAAAAGCAATGACGTCAAAATTAAATGTTGCAGTTCAAATTCAAATTCTTTCCCTTTTTGTGATGTGTGTGTGTGTGTGTGTGTGTGTGTGTGTGTGTGTGTGTGTTTATTAATCCTACAACTTGACAGAAGCACGAGTAAAAGACAATGATTTTGTTTTCTTGAGTGATTTTAACGCCATGCAGGGTCTTTCAATTGACAACAGCTCACCTTCCAACTTCGCACTCAACCATGTAAACGTCAAAAGCGTGTTGTCAGTTTGTCTGCCTCTGTTGTTCTCCCTCTCAAAAAGGGGTAAAGAGGACAAATGAGAGAGAAAAAGTGGCCAATAAAGCGAAATTGAAGATTTCAGCTTTGGCCGTAAAAACGAACAAAATAACACATGCTTAAGAACAAAAAATCCGTTCCAGAGGAAATTGGCCGATTAAGCGGCTTTGGCCGATTATCCGATGGCCAATTAAACGGATTCCACTGTAGTAAGAAAATGTGAGTTTTGTGTTAAACCTGGGGGGTGTGCCTTATAAAGCGTACCTAGTCTGGAAAATATGGTACACCTTTGCCAAGCCCTATTTCTTCTTCTGCGTTCCCAGGCCATATGGCCATAATGGGTAAGGAACGTATGTGTCCGGTTTTCAGTTTTCACTGGTCTCCCCGCTGTGCACAGCTGACACATTACGATTTCGGAGGAGTGCCAAGCCCTATTGAACGAACCATTGCTGTAGAAAAACCATGCATGGTCAATGTCACTCAGCTTCCACTCTCACTTTACTTCTGGCCCTTTTGCCATGGTTGTCCAAAGTCAATCAAACTGTGTGTTTTGCCTAAGCAGCATACAAAGAGGAAAAGACAACAGCAGCCACAACAACAACAACAACATGAAGATAGAGAGAAAGGAATAGCACTGGACATGCCTTTCCTAATACCTTGTGGCTATATCTTACGTAAAGCGAAGGGAGATTTATAAACAAGCCATGTTGAATTAGGCGGCAGGACACAAAGAGGCTCATGGGAAATAACATGGCAACATGACGTCAACGACAACAAAAGGACGACACCAAGACAGAGAGAGAATGCTTATTGGACACACCTTTCCTATTACCTTGCGGCTATATCTCATGTACGGCATCAACGGCTTGTCTGGAGCCTTGGGAGGCTTTCCAAGCTTCTCCCCCTGCATAGAGTCAACCAATTATTGAATTAAAGCAGCCAATCAATCACTGAATCAATCAATCAGTCCATCAAAACAAAAATCACTCTCATTCACTCACTCTGTTCTCCTACCTTCTTCCCTGCACATCGATCAATAACAGAATCAGTCAGTCAGTCAGTCAGTCAATCCATCATTCACTCACTCAGTTCTCCTACCTTCTTCCCTGCACATCGATCAATAACAGAATCAGTCAGTCAGTCAGTCAATCCATCATTCACTCACTCTGTTCTCCTACCTTCTTCCCTGCACATCGATCAATAACAGAATCAGTCAGTCAGTCAGTCAGTCAATCCATCATTCACTCACTCAGTTCTCCTACCTTCTTCCCTGCACATCGATCAATAACAGAATCAGTCAGTCAGTCAGTCAATCCATCATTCACTCACTCAGTTCTCCTACCTTCTTCCCTGCACATCGATCAATAACAGAATCAGTCAGTCAGTCAGTCAATCCATCATTCACTCACTCTGTTCTCCTACCTTCTTCCCTGCACATCGATCAATAACAGAATCAGTCAGTCAGTCAGTCAGTCAATCCATCATTCACTCACTCAGTTCTCCTACCTTCTTCCCTGCACATCGATCAATAACAGAATCAGTCAGTCAGTCAGTCAATCCATCATTCACTCACTCAGTTCTCCTACCTTCTTCCCTGCACATCGATCAATAACAGAATCAGTCAGTCAGTCAGTCAATCCATCATTCACTCACTCAGTTCTCCTACCTTCTTCCCTGCACATCGATCAATAACAGAATCAGTCAGTCAGTCAGTCAATCCATCATTCACTCACTCAGTTCTCCTACCTTCTTCCCTGCACATCGATCAATAACAGAATCAGTCAGTCAGTCAGTCAGTCAATCCATCATTCACTCACTCAGTTCTCCTACCTTCTTCCCTGCACATCGATCAATAACAGAATCAGTCAGTCAGTCAGTCAGTCAATCCATCATTCACTCACTCAGTTCTCCTACCTTCTTCCCTGCACATCGATCAATAACAGAATCAGTCAGTCAGTCAGTCAATCCATCATTCACTCACTCAGTTCTCCTACATTCTTCCCTGCACATCGATCAATAACAGAATCAGTCAGTCAATCCATCATTCACTCACTCAGTTCTCCTACCTTCTTCCCTGCACATCGATCAATAACAGAATCAGTCAGTCAGTCAGTCAATCCATCATTCACTCACTCAGTTCTCCTACCTTCTTCCCTGCACATCGATCAATAACAGAATCAGTCAGTCAGTCAGTCAATCCATCATTCACTCACTCTGTTCTCCTACCTTCTTCCCTGCACATCGATCAATAACAGAATCAGTCAGTCAGTCAGTCAATCCATCATTCACTCACTCAGTTCTCCTACCTTCTTCCCTGCACATCGATCAATAACAGAATCAGTCAGTCAGTCAGTCAATCCATCATTCACTCACTCAGTTCTCCTACCTTCTTCCCTGCACATCGATCAATAACAGAATCAGTCAGTCAGTCAGTCAATCCATCATTCACTCACTCAGTTCTCCTACATTCTTCCCTGCACATCGATCAATAACAGAATCAGTCAGTCAGTCAGTCAATCCATCATTCACTCACTCAGTTCTCCTACCTTCTTCCCTGCACATCGATCAATAACAGAATCAGTCAGTCAGTCAGTCAATCCATCATTCACTCACTCAGTTCTCCTACCTTCTTCCCTGCACATCGATCAATAACAGAATCAGTCAGTCAGTCAGTCAATCCATCATTCACTCACTCTGTTCTCCTACCTTCTTCCCTGCACATCGATCAATAACAGAATCAGTCAGTCAGTCAGTCAATCCATCATTCACTCACTCAGTTCTCCTACCTTCTTCCCTGCACATCGATCAATAACAGAATCAGTCAGTCAGTCAGTCAATCCATCATTCACTCACTCAGTTCTCCTACCTTCGGTAAAGGTCAAGATGTGCCACCCCCCTACCTTCTCGGTTAATTCTATTTTTCCGTTTTTGCCTTTCTTACCATACATAAAGCTGTATTTTAGGAACATGTTTAGCTAATAACCTTTTTGGAATACTAACCCTATCCCTAACCCTACCCCCCACCCTATAAGACGGAAACACGCAACGAACCACAACTGTGACAAATGGCGGTGTACTGCAGTACATAGTGGGGGGTAGGGTTAGGTTTAGGGCTAGGGGACGACCCAGGCGGAGTGCAGGGGCAGCACACACACACTTGGATCAAATAATTGATGTTCCAACACGCATTACTGAACATTCTAAAACTTTAATTGACCACATATATGTAAACTCTAAAGCGAATATAACAGAAATATGCTCTGTACAAACCTGTTGTAGTGACCATTCCTCTGTTTGTTTAACTTGGAAGAAAAAAGGCATAAAAATCCCGAAGTCCGGCCATAAAGAAATATTTTACAGATGTTTTAGGCATTTTTATCACAATTCGTTTCTAGAAGATTTAGTTAACTCCGATTTAAATTATGTTTATCAGATTAGGGACCCCGAAGAAGCGATAGAGTTCTGGATTAATAGATTTCAAGAAATATACAACAGACACGCCCCATTAGTGAAAAAAAGAGTTAAGCACGTTCCCAAACCCCCTTGGATAGATAACGACATAGACATAGAAGGATATAAAAGAGACAATTTACTGACTTCAAATGACAAACAAGCATTCCAAGAACAAAGGAACAAAGTAAACTCGATGAAACGAAAGGCAATACAAAAATATTTTCAAAACTTGGTAACTTCATCTAAAAACTCTAATACAATATGGAAAGCTATTAACCTTTTAACTAATAAAAATCCCAGTGATAACGCCCATAACCTTATTAAAGATCTGTCACCTGAGGACTTAAAACTCACACTTTGCAACTGTCGCCGAGAAGCTGATTGCCGATGACAAAACTGATGAAAATGACCTTCAACTTCTGAATGATTACTGTCGTTTAAAGAACATTTCCGTACCCTTTAACATACCTCCCATATCCGTAAATGAGACACTGAACAGTCTAATGAGCTTAAAACAATCAGGATCCAGGGATTTAGATGGAATCGATGGCAACATTATAAAACTAGCAGCACCTGCTATTGCTGACACACTTACATATATATATTTATAATCTGTGCATAGATAAGGATCAGTTTCCTAAAAACTTCAAACTAGCTAAAGTTATACCTTTCTACAAATCAGGTGATCGTGCCAGTCCCTCTAACTATCGCCCTATTTCTGTATTATCACTTCTGTCCAAACCACTTGAAAAACATGTAAAACTCCATTTGTGTAAGCATTTAAACCGATATAACCTACTTCATGAAAACCAGTCAGGTTTTCGTGAAAATCACTCGTGTCACACGTCCCTCATTCAGCTTATTGATAGATGTCTTTCTAATATTAACAATAATGATTTTACTGGAATTCTTTTCATTGACTTTGCCAAGGCATTCGATGTTATTAATCATTCCCTCTTAGTAAGAAAACTCAAACTTTACAAAATGACTGATCAAGCCCTAATATTCCTTACCTCCTTTCTTAGCAATCGTCATCAGCTTGTCGAAGTCGGATCAAAAAGATCAGCACTACTCCCAATTAAGTTTGGTGTTCCTCAGGGCTCAGTATTAGGACCTCTCTTGTTTTCCCTATATATCAATGACTTGCCACTGCATTTACAATGCTCTTCTGAAATGTTTGCAGACGACACGTCTTTACACTCCTATAATGGTAACCCCAATCATTTGGTCAGTGATCTCCAGAACAATGTCGATAAATTAATAACATGGACTAAAAAGAACCATATGGCATTAAATGCTACTAAAACAAAATGCATGTATGTCGCTACACGACAAAAAAGACAGAAAATGAGCTCTCCATTCCCACCTTTATACATTCAAGATCAAAAGATAGAAGAAGTGACATCACATAACGTCTTAGGCGTTACTGTCGATAATGATTTATTATGGTCTGATCATATTTCTTATCTTGGCAAATGAATTTCAAAAAGGATATATCAGCTTGCAAAAATAAAAAAGTTTTTGAATCTCCACTCGCGAAAGTTGTTCTTCTATGCTCACATCTTATCTCTTATAAATTATGCATCTACTCTTTGGGACAGTACCAGTGAAACCAACATGAAACACATAAGTCGTTTGCATAAACGAGCTATAAAACTAGTTCTGTTAAAATCCAACACCTTGACGGCTAATGAATACAAAACATTAAATATTTTACCACTAAAAGACAGGCTACATTTTAACAAATGCCTTTGCATGTACAACATGGTGAATGGAGTCGCTCCTAAGAACATTATTGACAGTTTTACCATCAACCCAAATCGACATACTCATTCACTCTCCTTTCCCAGACCCCGACATAATTTATACAAGTCTAGTTTTGTTTACTCAGGGGGTACAGCATGGAATAATATATCTTCTTTAAAATTGTGTCCTTCGAGACAAGCTTTTAAAAAGGCACTTAAAAAAACTATGATTGAAGCCTTGTAAAATAACCAACGCTACTTGTCAAAATAAAGGCCTTGTGGGTCGTATTTACATACTATATTCCATTAATTTATGTTCCTTACTGGCACCCTGTAAACTAATCAATGATGTTTTTCAACATGAGAGCTTTGTGGGTCAATGCCATGTGTTTTATATGTGTTCTTTTCCATTTGAAGGGGGGGGGGGGGGGGGGGGGGGGGGGGGGGGGGGGGGGGGGGGGGGGGGTTCTAGTGGTCTGTCTCATTTATTTTTTTCGCTTTACACCTGAGTGGTTTTTCGGGTTCTCTCTGCAATTATAAGTTAGATTTTTTGCACGTCCGCGATCGATCTCTCTCTCTCTCTCTGTCTGTCTCATACACACTCTATCAGGCTCCTTTTTTTATTTTTTTATTCTTTACGATGTCTCTATCAGCGTCTATGTCTCAATCTTTTTTTCTTGTCCCACCTCTTGCTCTCTCCCTTTCAAAGTATGATTGTATTTCTATTTATATTTTGTACATAATGTATTTGCTAGTCATGATTTATGTATGATTTGTTTTTGATATTTGTTCATTGTGCTTTGGTTCCGTACGCCAAGTTTCATTGTTGATCGTTACATTTTATTGATTCAGTATGTTTTTTTCTTTTCATGACGACAGGATGAAAAAAAGCTTGTAGCTTACTCTTTTATCGTCATTAAAGATAATTTTGACTTGACTTGACTTGACTTGACTTGACTTGACTTGACACATATACATTTACTGCTTTTTTTTCACCCCTCTAGACTAGTACAAGCGCTACATTCCTTTGAATATAGCAAATGCTTATATAGGCCCTTTGCATTGTGCAAGTATGTGCATGTGTAACAAAATCGTTGCTTCTCAAATTCTCAAAATCCGGCGACGCCGGCTCTAGGCAATTTAAAAATCCTGCAATTCAGGACAACCTGCAAGGAGGAGCCTCCATGCACACACACCATGCCACCCCACCCTAAGCTTCACACCATTTCTCCCTTCCCCCCACCCCCAACACACACACACTACTTACAGAGGCCAATACCTTAGCGCTGGATTTGGTGGGGTGGAAGGCTGGGCGACACACACAGAAAGACAGACAGACAGACACACACACACAGACATATTACTTACAGAGGCCAATACCTTAGCGCTGGATTTGGTGGGGTGGAAGGCAGGGCGACACACACAGACACACACACACACAGACACACACACACAGACTACTTACAGAGGCCAATACATTAGCGCTGGATTTGGTGGGGTGGAAGGCAGGGCGACACACACAGAAAGACAGACAGACAGACACACACACACACACAGACACATTACTTACAGAGGCCAATACCTTAGCGCTGGATTTGGTGGGGTGGAAGGCAGGGCGACACACACAGACACACACACACACAGACACACACACACAGACTACTTACAGAGGCCAATACATTAGCGCTGGATTTGGTGGGGTGGAAGGCAGGGCGACACACACAGAAAGACAGACAGACACAGACAGACACACACACAGACTACTTACAGAGGCCAATACATTAGCGCTGGATTTGGTGGGGTGGAAGGCAGGGCGACACACACAGACACACACACACACAGACAGACACACACACAGACTACTTACAGAGGCCAATACATTAGCGCTGGATTTGGTGGGGTGGAAGGCAGGGCGACACACACAGACACACACACACACAGACAGACACACACACAGACTACTTACAGAGGCCAATACCTTAGCGCTGGATTTGGTGGGGTGGAAGGCAGGGCGACACACACAGACAGACAGACACAGACAGACACACACACAGACAGACACAGACATATTACTTACAGAGGCCAATACCTTAGCGCTGGATTTGGTGGGGTGGAAGGCTGGGTTCCCGTGAGGCGACTGAATGAAAGGGCCGCTACTGCCGCCTCCCCCACCTCCGCTCTTCTCCCCCTTCAACATCACGAAACAAAAGCAGTGTACAAATTCAGTCACAGAAACTCGTCTCTGTAAAATTCGGGTTGTTCCCACCGGGAGAGCGCGTCGCTCTAGTACAGCGCCACCCATTTTTTTGCATGCTATGTGAGTTCTTGCCATCCGCCCCACCGGCACAACACCGCCTATCGGCACAACACGGCCTACTCCTACCGAATAATGGAATGGGCTGTAACTCATTCAAGTTGTTCCGGACATATATGTCTGGAATTAATAGATAGCTGTCAATTTGATTCAAGGGAAGTAAATCTGTGTGCACACCACACCTTGGTCATTTCTGAACTCGCTTCGCTCCCTCAGACCACAATTTTGCCTCAGATTTTGCTTTTGTAGTGGTTTGTTGTGGGGACACCAATCGTTGTAGAGAGTTTTTCTATATATATTCTATATATAAAAAAGTCTGATCTACCACTTCCCTTTGTCTAAACCTGAAGCAAAAACCCATCATCTTTCATTTCTCCTTTTGTAAATGTATGTTTCGTTTGTATGTATGGCTGGAGTGATTTGTGGGATTTTTGAATAATTCGAAATCGCTGCGATGTGAATGAGTTAACGCGTGCGTGCGTTCGCACATGTGGGACCTCGGTTTAAGGTCTCATCCGCGAAGGACCAGGAAATAGGAGTAAACTGTCTTTCCCAAGGACACAACACAGCGAACAGAGCTGGCTTCGAAATGAGGGAATCAGAATCAGCGCATGAAATATGCCTCTAGATTTTTTAGAGGGTCACTTGGATTTCCAGGGGTCTATCTTTAAAATGTATGAAAAAATTGTTTAACTGTGAAAGTGTGATTCAGGTGAAACTTTGCTCTGTTTTGTCACACAAGGTAAACACCCGACCGCCCGCTTTGAAACAGTACCTTGTTCTGTTTTGTGACACGCTGGCCTGCAATCCAATATGTCACACAAGGTAAACACCCGACCGCCCGCTTTGAAACAGTACCTTGTTCTGTTTTGTGACACGCTGGCCTGGAATCCAATACGTTGGACTCTGACTGATCGTCACAGACACACACCGGTGGGTAAGAGTTAATACTGAATTCACTGTTTTGTGACACACTGGCCTGCAATCCAATACGTCAGACTGATCGTCACAGACACACACCGGTGGGTAAGAGTTAATACTGAATTCACTCTGTTTTGTGACACGCTGGCCTGCAATCCAATACGTTGGACTCTGACTGATCGTCACAGACACACACCGGTGGGTAACAGTTAATACTGAATTCACTGTTTTGTGACACACTGGCCTGCAATCCAATACGTCAGACTGATCGTCACAGACACACACCGGTGGGTAAGAGTTAATACTGAATTCACTCTGTTTTGTGACACGCTGGCCTGGAATCCAATATGTCAGATGGGAGGTTGGACTCTGACTGATCGTCACAGACACACACCGGTCGGGTAAGAGTTAATACTGAATTCACTCTGTTTTGTGACACACTGGCCTGCAATCCAATACGTCAGACTGATCGTCACAGACACACACCGGTCGGTAAGAGTTAATACTGAATTCACTCTGTTTTGTGACACACTGGCCTGCAATCCAATACGTCAGACTGATCGTCACAGACACACACCAGTGCGTAAGAGTTAATACTGAATTTACTTGGCAAGGCAAGGAGCACCAACAGTGACATTAGAAAATGAATATATAAAATTATTTGTGCATAAAACTTGAAGTAATTCTGACCAGTAGTTCACAAAGTATTGCACACAGAGACAAAGCAACAGACATGTTCTAATATCACCATTGTGTGAACAGACTTTAAATCAAATCAATCAACAGACATGCACAAAAGCATTAGCCTTTCCCACCAAAGGTGGCAGGGGACTATTTCCTTCCAAAATGTAGTAAAATATTCCTCATTTATGACACCTTTATTCCTCTTTATGACACCTTTATTCTTCATCTATGACACCTTTATTCCTCATTTATGACACCTTTATTCCTAATTTATGACACCTTTATTCCTCTTTATAACACCTTTATTCCTCTTTATGACACCTTTATTCCTCTTTATGACACCTTTATTCCTCATTTATGACACCTTTATTCCTCATTTATGACACATGTATTCCTCTTTATAACACCTTTATTCCTCTTTATGACACCTTTATTCCTCATTTATGACACCTTTATTCCTCTTTATAACACCTTTATTCCTCTTTATGACACCTTTATTCCTCTTAGTTTATGACACCTTTATTCCTCTTTATGACACCTTTATTCCTCATTCATGACACCTTTATTCCTCTTTATGACACCTTTATTCCTCTTTATCATAGTTTATGACACCTTTATTCCTCTTTATGACACCTTTATTCCTCTTTATGACACCTTTATGACACCAAACCACAACAAATTCACAATCACAAACATATATATATATTATATATGATGTATGGATGCATGCACACACATTCTCACTCTCCCCTCTCTCTACAGAGCTCTCTCTCTCACACACACACACACAGGCACACGCACACACACACGCACACACACACACACACGCACGCACGCACGCATACACAATCACAGCAACAATCAATGGTTTGAACTCACTTTTTCTGAAGCATGCGGGGTGGAAGGCATACCGCGGGACTTTGCTGCAAAACATTGATGCACAATTCAGATCACTTGTTCATAATTTACTTTAGATTTATAACATAAATACATGGATTTCAAGTCTGAGTTATACTCATAGCTCATAACTTTATCTTATGCATGCATATTTCTGCCTTTATTCTTTCCCGCATTGACTATTGCAACTCTCTTCTCTGTGGCTGTCCTCAGTATCTCCTGCAACGTGTTCAAAACCTGCAAAACAGTGCAGCACGCCTCACTCTCAAGATTCCACGTTCTGATCATATAACACCTCATCTTCGTAACTTGCACTGGCTTCCAGTAGAGGCTAGAATCAAGTATAAAATAGCTTGCCTTTGTTTCGGTGCTGTTCACTCTTCTGGTCCTGTCTATCTCTCCGAACTAGTAACTGTCTACACACCTGCTCGCTCCCTACGTTCTTCCTCTGACTGCTGCACACTCAAGGTTCCTCGGGTCCACACGAAATCTTTTGGTGAACGATCCTTCTACTATTTAGCACCTCACTTATGGAATTCCCTCCCAGAACATGTCCGCTCATCTGACTCTATCTCCGCCTTTCGCTCTGCCCTTAAAGCTCACTTGTTTCGGACATATTATGATTGATTAGTGTTTGTGAGTGAGGTGTGTGTGTGTGTGTGTGGGTGTGGGGGGGGGGGGGGGCGGTCCGTTTTATTGCAGAAATCTTGTAAAAAATATATTTACAATTATTTTATCATTCGTATTTTGTATGTAGAATGTCCACGTCTTGTAAACTTTAAATGTTTGTAAATGAGGTAGAAGGGTATTTTTGTTTTTGCACAATTTGTCTATTATAATTAGTCATGTAATTGGTATGTCGATGGCAGTATGATTTTATTTCAAGATGCAGTATTGTATTCAAACGTGATTGAGAATGTGAATGTGGTCTATGTTTCTTCTTAGAATGTTCATATTGCAATTATTTTACTCTTGTATAATTAATTGTGTGTGAGTGTGTGCGTGCATGTATGTGCGTGCATGTGTGTGTGTGTGTGTGTGTGTGTGTGTGTGTGTGAGGAAGTAAGAGAACGTTGCGTGCAATCATCATGCTTATTTCACTTTTTCTAATGATTAATTATTTGTTTGCCTTTAAAATGTTTTTGTTATCAATGTAAAGCGCACTGAGCTCATGTGAGAAAGAGCGCTATATAAATTCCCATTATTATTATTATTATTATAGATCTTTCTTTCTGTTTTTTCAAATCACAAGTAGAGTCGCTAGTATGAATAAACATAGAAAAGACAGGATACCATTTAATTACCTGCGACCAAAAACTCTAATCATTGATTTATAAGGCAATAAAAATTTTACTGTTAAACTCAAATTATGTAAAGTTTGATGATAAAGAGTCTGTTTGGTGATCATGATGTTTAAGACATAAACATTGCATACATGTATCTGATTTTAGCAAACAAAATCAGACTGAAAACAAATCTTCATTTCACTTTACATTTGGCCCAGTGAGTGAATGACTCTCTACTCTGTGTCTCTCTCTCTCTCATGTACACACACACCTACACTTCACACTCACACACACACACGTTACAGACAAACCCCTATTTTACGACCCTCTGTTAAGCGACCACCTCTCATTTGAGACCGGATTTGTTGGCACGGATGCATTTTACTATGTAAACGACCTCTCTTAAACGACTTCCTCTAAAACGCGACTTACGACCGCCATTTTGTTGGTTTTTACGACCGTTGTTGTCGTCTGCATAGACTTCGAGCAAAGGGAAACAACCACGGTCAAGGGCCTGAAACCGGAGTCGCTTCCCTTGTTGTACAAAAAATGGCGGAAAGCGTAGGAAAAACACGAAAACCACTGACTTTGAAAAAGAAAACCACTGACATTGGACGAGAGTGGAGGTGATTAACAGAAGTCGGCGAAGTGAAATTGTAATACATCGATTGCACAATCCTATGGAGTTGGAAAGACCCAAATCCAGTTTTAATATGTCATTCACTCATTGTATGTGTGCATGAAGAAGAGAGTATGAACTGTGCTGAACTTTTTCTTTCTACGGCTGCCAGTGAAAACCTCCGTCATACGACCCCTCCAATTTACGACTGATTTTTCCGGACATTTTGGAAGTCTTAAAATAGAGGTTTGTCTGTAATAAGATTATTTATTTTGTTTCTTGTTTCTTTTACTTTTATTTTTGTGTGCTATAGATGGCTTCATGCAAAAAACAAAAAACAAATTGTAATTGCTTAAGAACTTAAGTACTCAATGTTCCATCTGAAAATAAACAATTTTGACTCACACACACACACACACACACACACACAGTGACACACATACACACACACACACTCACAAGGTACAGGCGAGGCTTGCACACGTCCGCTAGGAGCCGCCATGCTGAGAAATCACAATGAGTGAATGACTGCAGAAATCTTCAAATGACTGTCTCCTGAAAATAAAAATAAAAAGTTCATAAGTGTCAAACTCAAAACTGTATTATTTTATTCAAATGTTCAAACATTATAAAAAATATTTTGTTTTTCCCAGTTGACAAATTCTTGGAGGGGGGAGGGAGGGAGGAAGGAGAGGGGGGAGGGAGAAGGGGGACACAGGTGTGTGTGTGTGTGTTGTGTGTGTCTGTGTTACTGTGTGTGTGTGTCTGTGTTACTGTGTGTGTATGTGTGTGTTACTGTGTGTGTGTGTGTTACTCTGTGTGTGTGTGTGTGTGTGTGTGTGTGTGTGTGTGTGTGTGTGTGTGTGTGTGTGTGACGAGTATGAGCTTTTCCAGAAACAGAGAGATGATTTAATTTTAGGAATAAATCATCATATAGTAATAAGCCAAATGTCTGTGTGTGTGTGTGTGTCTGTGTGTGTGTCTGAAACACAAAACGGGCCTTATAACTCCGCCGTTTTTTGACCTAATCGCTTCAAATTTGCTGTCAGCCCTAACGGGGCGATGGCAACGGTAACCGAGGCGGCCGTATCATTTGCGCGGTTTCGCCAATTGCGAAATTTGGCAGGAAGATGACCAGGGATGGGAATTATCCGTGTGCCAATCCGGAAGCGAATCGATTCAGAAATGCCGGAGATACGGGCGCCGACAGGCCGCTTCACCTTTTCACAAACCGTGGCGTAACCACACCCGACATTGACTCGAGATTTGGAACATGCGTGACCAGGGATACTGACTATCGTCGTGCAAAATTTCAACACCATCTGTTCATAAACACGCGCTATAAACCGATTTATTTTGCAGGACGCTAATTTCAACCAACACTTCACACATAACCAAAGACTCTAAAAGGGGAAGATGGACTACTTAAGAGTTACGGCGAGCCTGGCTGATACAGTTATCGTTAGTGGGGTAGTTCACAGTGGCGGCTATGCAAAGACTCAGATTGGAATTTGAACGGAGAATTCAACTGGCCTATCAACGTGTTATGTCATAAAGATGTTTAAAAGGGACACAACCAGTGTTTCTGTCCTCACTACTCATATAGGGAAAAGGGACCAGATGTTAGTCTTTTCTTTTCAATGTCTTTGGCTCTTTGCTTGCCTCCCCGCCGCCAGCGCGCTGCAGCTATTTTTATACAGACAGTGGAGAGAGAGAGAGAGAGAGAGAGAGAGAGAGAGAGAGAGAGAGAGAGAGAGAAACTGACTGGGGTGTGGGTGTGGGGTGGGGGTGGGGGTGGGAGTAGAACGCAGCAAGCTTCCCCTCCCCTAGGGATACTGGGAGGGGGGGGGGTCTTCTGTACTAATAGTTCCCCCACCTTCTGGAAGTTATGTGCTTATAACTACCTCTAATCTATCAGTCTCTTTCATTCTGCCTTTTCCCTTTGCATGCTGTTATCTACTATCGTTCTGCCTTTCCGGTCCATTCACCTGCCTTTTTTCAAGAAATACTTTCAAAAAGATTTCCTCTAGCCGAAGTCAGACATGCTGGGCCTAATTATTCTTACTTAGGTGCATAACAGCAGCATGATGCATCTATGTTCGTAATTGACAGAAATTCTCCTGCCTTTTTAAGTTTTTTCAAGAAATACTTTCAAAAAGATTTCCTCTACCTGAAGTCAGACATGCTGGGCCTAATTATTCTTACTTAGGCGCATAACAGCAGCATGATGCATCTACATTCGTAATTGACAGAAACATGCCTCAACGACCGAAGAACAAGAACTTAGAAGACGAAGAAGAAGAAGTACTACTCTCTCTCTCTCTCTCTCTCTGCGTGCGTGAGGTCAAAGTGAAAATGATTATGAAACACTCTTTCTGCGATAGGTCAAGATGTGCCCCCCCCTGAAATGAAAGACCTTACACATTTGTGATCCATTTTCTTGGAAGGTGAAATGCTGCCTTCTTCTTGGAAATGTAAAACCGAAAGTTTCACTTTCGTGTGTTTGAGACTGGCTGTCTGTTGAAAGCCACAATAGCAAACAAGTGTGTCGCCGAGTGGCAGATAAGTCCCCGAGCAAGTAAATGTGGGGAGGGGGTAGGTGTAGGGAGGAGATAGCTGCCACGAGGTTAAAACTGCCATGGGGTTAAAACTGCCACAGGAGTTAACTGCCACGGGGCGATTGCTAGTAATTAATAATATTCCTATTTCTGCCAACAGGGAATGTAATTAATCATTTTAAAATAATGACAGAAAACTCAGATTATCTCCACTGGCTAAGGGTAGAAAATTATTATCAATCAATCAATATTTTTATTGTCCAGTTATTTTTACAGGAAATTCTTTTTGCAGTGATAAAACAGTCAACAAAACAACACAATAAAGACAGAGACATAGTAGTATACATGTAGAAAAGCCAAAAAATAAAATATGCGACTATTTTAACCACCGTACGCACACGCAATTCTTAAGTCACACCCACCCACATACACACAACAAACACATGTATCATGCTCACACATGACATACAAACATTTATCTTAATCTAATTTAATGATCTACCCACCCATCTAAAATATAAATACATACATACATGTATATTTACACCATACATACAATTATTCATTATTGCCTTTATTTCAAACATTGAAAAATTCAGTCCCTTCAATTTTGACTGTTGAAAGCGATTTTTACTGTATATTCATTACTTATTTTCTTTCTTTTTCGTACGTTGTAAAAACGTTACCCCTAAAGTGCAGCAGCATCTTCAACATGATGAAGTCGGCTGCCTAAGGAGAAGAAAGACATGCACACTCTCTCCTCTTCTTCCGGATGGGGATGTTTATCCTGCCTCACGCTCACCAGTCTTCATTCAGACCATTAATACAATAATAGCTCACAGGATGCGTGCTATGTGAATTCGTGTCATCCATTCCACCGGCACACACGGCCTACTCGCACCGAATAGTGGGATGGGCTTTAACGTGTGGGCAAGATCTTGTGCATGCGTTCGCACACGGGACCTCGGTTTTTGAAAAGTTTTATCTGAAGAACTTTTCCCCAAAATGACGTCTCTCTCTCTGTCTCACACACACACACACACATGATGTATGCACTCTCTGACTCATTCTCCTTCTTCGCTTTGACATCTGTCAGCTTGTTGACAACTATGATGTGTACAAACAGGGGTTTCCGATATCATCCAAAAACACAAGTACTGTGGGAAAGGAACAGCTGCCCAGATGATCAGCTCAAGGGGGGGGGGGGGAGTAGTCGGAGTAGGTAGGGTAGAGGGTGTAGAGGGGCAGGGGTGGGGGTGGGGGGACTCACACACACACACACGCTGTTAACCTAATTCTCATAGAACTAAATTACTTAGAAGTGCTCATACAAAATAGGCCCTAATAATGTTGTTGTAAAAATGCATTGTTAAATTACAAGTAAATACTATTACAAGTAAATTCATACTAACAAAAGTTTGTTATACTACATGTATTACTAACAAAAGTTTGTTCCAGATTTAAAATTTTTCAAAGACTAGAAATCATGAATTAAAAATACTAACACAGTATAGTAGAACTAACATCAGCAGACACTTTTTCAATAACAGAGTGACTAACTATTGGAACGCACTTCCTGCTCAGACAAAACTTGCACCTGATACCGGTGCGTCGATTTACCCAAAAGTGTGTGTATGCGTGTGTGTGTGTGTGTGTGTGTGTGTGTACAGAAAAAGATACTCTCAATAGTCAATTGTATTTACTCTATTATCAATCTCTCTCTCTCTCAGGACGTCAATCCCAAAACAACAAAAAAAGACTTAAAAAGAAAAAAATGAGAATAAATAAAAAATAAAAAAAGTAAAAACAAAAGAGGTGAGCATCACTTCGTGAGGTCAAAATGTCTCACAACAGGTTTGCTACGAGAAAACAAGTGATATTTTTGTTAACTGACAAGTCATAGACCACTTAAAAAAGTGAATAAAACAAAAACAAACAAAAACACACACACACATAGTGACACGCACACACTCACACGCATATATACAATGATACACATTCACACACACTTTTGTGTCCTTTTGGGTCTGTTAGTTTCCTTTTGGGTCCTTTTGGGTCTCTTAAAGTTTCCTTTTGGGTCCTTTTGGGTAAATCGACGCTCCACCTGATACCAACAAATTCAAAAACCTCCTGGACAAAGACCCAAACCTTATTAAATTAAAATACCAGTATGACTAATAGTAATAGTCTACTAAAACCGTCACAGCTGTGCCAACTCAACAAAACAAAAAAAGACGCTTGAGAGGCCGCGAGGCCTAGTCGTCCAAAAAAAGACGCTTGAGAGGCCGCAAGGGGTGACTAATTCAAACTTATAAAATATTTAATAGTGACCAAATAGTCACATTAACCTAGCTCGAAAAAGGGTATTATTTGTGCATGCAAGTTGCAACACAAAGCTGAAAAAAGCAGACTGCGCAGAACCCTTCTCAGTACTGTATCATCAGAATCTTCAAATGGATGATTAGCATTAGGGCCTAATGTCAATAATTGCCGATAAACGGCAGGTGGAAAAAACTTTTTTTCTAACAGAGTCACCCAATATTGGAACAACCTCCCTGCACATACTAAACTGGCCTCAGATACTAACAAATTCAAAAACCTCCTAGTCCTAGACAGTGATCCAAAAATTGCCCTGTTAAAGAATAAAGTACATCCATGATTAGTGCATCAATATGGATGCTAAAAACCGCCACAGCAATTGCCAAACACTAACCAAAAGGAAGGACGCATTGAGAGGCTGCAAGGCCTGGTCGTCCAAATACCTGGTCGTCCAAATACCTGACCTCGACATTAATTATTACTGGAAGAAGCAGAATCTTCAGCGTGATGAAGTTGGCTGCCTAAGGCGAAGAAGAAGAAGAAGAGAAGAAGAATGATTGGCGCCTCAGCAAACAAAAGCAGACGACAACGCCTTGATTAGTTGGAATTATAGAACGATCTCGTTTCTTAGAGGGAACAAAAAATGCATAGCCTGACTCGTTCGCTTCAAAAAGCTGTCGTTTAGAAGAAACACATACGTATCTTACCAAAAACTATTGTAAATAAACCGAATCAAGCACTCTTCGCTTTGACAGAGTTCAAAAGACGGCCATCTTTAAATCTTTGTGTTAGTTTTCTTTGGTCTGTGATTATACAACCAGCAGCTTGGGCACAGGCTTGGGGGATAAGGATGGAAGTTCAGTTTAACGTCGCGTATCGGCTTTCGCCATGTACGACGGGCTGAACAAACCAACCAGGGTATAAACAAAAATTTATGTTCCTGAATCACTGTCTTAGTCAAAAGGCCGAGAAGCGATCAGAATAAATAGTATAAGCCCGCTATAGCTGTTTTTATACAACCAGCAGCTTGGGCACAGGCTTGGGGGATAATCCCGCTACCCAGATAGCACGCCGCTCAAATACCGACGTCGGCAAATCATCGGTTGCCGACGTCGCCTACCTGTCGTTTCTGCCCATCCTGTCGACGTCGAGCCGACGCGTCGGCCCGACGTCATTGACCGACCATGGGATATTTTCAGGTGGCATGCCGACGTTCATTCACCCTGAATCCGAGCCTTTGCCACCCATAATCCGATGGGGTGGTTTAAGGTCGGTAGGCCGCTGTCGTGTCAACCACGGATGTCCCTGAATCCGGCCACTTTCCACCCTTTTGCCTACCTGTCGTTTCTGCCCATCCTGTCGACGTCGAGCCGACGCGTCGGCCCGACGTCATTGACCGACCATGGGATATTTTCAGGTGGCATGCCGACGTTCATTCACCCTGAATCCGAGCCTTTGCCACCCATAATCCGATGGGGTGGTTTAAGGTCGGTAGGCCGCTGTCGTGTCAACCACGGATGTCCCTGAATCCGGCCACTTTCCACCCTTTTGCCGAGGTTGCCACCCACTTGCCATGGGTGGTTTAAGGTTTGATGTCAATTCACTAGGGTAGACTAGGGTAGGTAATGTGTATTCCAACCAAAGACATCTCCAAATGGGAATACCACAAGGAGCTGTGATAGCTCCAATCCTTTTTAACATTTTGATGCACGATCTTCCAAAAGCAGTGTCAAAAAATGTTGAACTAGTACAATATGCTGATGACATCTGCATATGGATGAAAGTTACTCTAAAAAGACATACACCTGCTAGATCAATTAACTATCTTAAAAAGATATATCAAAATGAACTGGACAAAATTAGTAAGTACATGAATGAAAACGGATTAGCTCTTTCGCCTGAAAAATCGCATATGGTTCTCTTCAATACTGGCTATGACCCTAACCCTCTACCTTCTTTTCAAATTGATGGATTGCGCCTTGAATATAAAAAAGTTGTAAAATTTTTAGGAGTAAATTTAGCTTCTAAATTGAGCTGGAACTACCATTTAGAAAGTGTTCTGACAAAAGCCAGAAAAGCTTTAAATTTACTTAAAATGGTAAGTAAACAGCCATGGGGAAAAGATAGTAAAGTACTTGCACATTTAGCAACTGCACTTGTAAGATCTAAATTATCTTACGCTCAGGAAATATTTTTTTCAGCCCCCAAATATTTAATCAAAAAGTTGCAGAGCATTGATAGTAAAGCTTACAAGTTAGCTCTGCCTGTTCATGCCTCAACATTAAGAACTTACACAGAAATTGGAATATTACCATTTGAAGAAAATATGAAACTTGCGTCAGCAAAATATATTCTAAGAAGCCATACAACACAAAATTCGTGTGTAAAGGAAACTCAATTAAAATCAGAAATAGACTTTCCTAAGCGGGCACAGAAAATTGATTATCTGAAAACAATTGGCTCATATACGTCTGATTTGTTTACAGATGCGGGTGTTGAACCCAGAAAAGTAGCCCGTCAGATAACTTATAGCACAATTCCTAAATGGGAACTTGGTAATGCTTCTTATGATATTGAATACACAGATTTAAGAAAATGTGATGGGCCTTTGCTACCAACATATGTTAAGACACATATAAATGAAACTTATGTAAATCATCTCAAAATATATACAGATGGCTCTGTACTTGACAATCATTTATCAGGTGCTGCATTCGTCATTCCATCGTTAAAAATAGAGAAATCATATCATATAGGAAAGAATTTTTCTATATTTACCGCAGAACTTGTTGCCATTATTATGGCATTAAATTATCTTCTTAGTTTTCCATTTTCCATCTTTCAGATACTATTTTGTGTTGATTCAAAATCTGTTTTACAAGCCTTAAAATACTCCCATACAAGAGTGAGAGGAGAACTTCTATCAGAAATTCACCATTTAATTCATTTTTTGTCTTTGCGTGGTTCTTCTATTGACTTTTGTTGGATCCCATCACATTGTGGATTATCTGCAAATGAAAGAGTTGATCGGTTGGCAAAAAATATCGCAGCCACTGAAAACAGTTTAGCAAAAGTTCATATTCCTTTATCGCTACATGAACATTACAGTCTTTTAGAAAAAGCATCCTGGGATTCTGTGTTTAGAAGACAAACTGAGACCCTACCCTCTATAAAAAAAAGAACAAAAAAGGAAAATTCTTTAAAAAGCTTATAGATTATAAAACAGGACAAAGTCTTCATCAAGGGCGGATTCTAAAAAGTTTAGTTTTTAAATTCAGGCTTGATGCACTGAAAACAAAATTCTGTAAAAATGTAACCTGCATTTGTGGCCATCATATTACACCTTTCCATGTGATTTTTCTTTGTAAACATCTGAAAAACTATTTACCGGCTTGGTTGTTGGACACGAAACCATCAATGACAGCCTATGAAGACATTCTTTGTGATGAATCAAGATTCTAGAAGTTGTTCGGGGACTTATTAGGAGCCCAATTGGACCTTTGCTTTGATGTTCTTGTTAAGTATTTTACTTTCCTTTTTTGGAGTTTAATATTGTTCATTTATTGTTTGTTGTTGTTGTTGTTTTTCTCTTTTTTTCCACCTTTAAATATTTAGAAGTAAGTCTAAGTTTATGTATTTCACTGACGTTTCATTAACATAGGGTCTAAATCATACAGGTACTCAGATACACATACCCTCACCCCATTTATTCATGTACATTATATGCATGCATAGATTAACAATCCTTCGTATCTTCCTACACGCACACCCACAACCCCCTTAAACGGACATTTGCACATAATCATACATATACTTTTGTTGTTGTTGTTGTTGTTGTTGTTGTTGTTGTTGTTGTTGTTGTTGTTGTTGCTGTTGTTGTTGTTGTTGTTGTTGTTGTCTAAGATCACTGTAAGGTGGATAGACGTTAAATTAAAGAACGAACGTGTGTGGCGCCGGCTTAAAAGTCGGAGGGTGAAGATGACATTTACGTCCAATTGGTCGCAGACCCTTATATGGACGGTGAAAAGTCGGAGACGACTAGGGCCATCTTCATAGTAAGGTAAGGTGGGACACAACGCCCCCCTTCCCCTCCTCCCTAAGCAAACAATCCTCTTTCTCTTCTCTTTGAATCTACACACACCATATAGTAAAAAGCCAACTGTCCGCCCGTGTGCGTGTGTGTGTGTGTGAAACACAAAACGGGCCTTATAACTCCGCCGTTTTTCGACCGAATCGCTTCAAATTTGCTGTGAGCCCTAACGGGGCGATGGCAACGGCAACCGAGGTGGCCGTGTCATTTGCGCGGTTTCGCAAATGCGCGAAACGCGCATCCGCCGGCCTCTCGGCGACCGTATCTCCGGCGTTTCTGGGCCGATTGCCTTCGAATTTGGCAGGAAGATGAGCGGGACCGGGGACTATCCGTGTGCCAAACCGGAAGCGAATCGATTCAGAAACGCGCGCGCTAGACGCCGCTTCACCTTTTCACGAATAACCAATTTACAGTTTCGCTCACTAGGCTGTTATTAAAAGGGGGGGGGGGGGGACTGCTGTGGGCATGAGACCATGGTTCACACATGCTGGGGTGACGAGTAGGTCAGCCAGCTGGTTATGGGTGGGGTAGGGGGTGGGTGGGTGGGGTAGGGGGGGGTGGGTGGGCGGAGGGATGGGGGGGGGGGGGGGGGGCAGTGGAGATTACAAGGGGATGACACTACAGGTATCTGTATTATTAAAAAATCGGGACTTTACTGGTTTAGCACTGCCTCCGGGCATTGCCTCCAGTATTGTTCAATACTGCCATGGGGTTAAAACTGCCACGGGAATTAACTGCCACGGGGCGATTGCTAGTTTTGTATTAAATGTAAACGATAGAGGACCATCCACGCTACATGCAGCATAGCTAACCGTTTAAAATTTGAAAGAAACGTTCGCATGCAAGAGTGAAACGTGAAAGATATATATGTTGGCCTTTTTGCCCCAAATTACTGCATCTTCCGGTCTTCCAAAAACGATAATTAATACCAATAATAAATAAAATATAATAATAATAATAATAATAATAATAATAATAATAATAATAATATAATAATAATAATAATAATAATAATATATGTTAATAATAATAATAATAATAATAATAATAATAATAATAGATGGTATTTGCATAGCGCCTTTCTATAAATACTTTATCCTCAAGGTACTTCCATTCACTGCACACGCAGTCACACAAAGACATTCTCACCCATTCGTGAAACCAGGTACAAGAACAAGAATGAAAAACTTAGAAATCAAATGAGCTTTGAAAGAAGTGAGTCTTCAGTTTAGACTTGCAACTGGAGAGAGTTGGTTCATGACGGAGATCAACTGGGAGAGAATTCCAAACAGCAATGATCATATCATTTGGCATATGTATCTGTTGATATGATTCATAAGTCATGGAGCTTCTGTCTGTTAGCCTGCAGCCATTTTATCAGTTTAGCTTCTTCAGATTTTATCCTTCTTTCTGCCCAAGTGTTGTAGGTATATATGAAAGGGTTGATGGCAGAATTGAGCGGCAGCACGAATATAGCCAGAGCCACGTTGACTTCTCCAGGAACCGGAACATCATTCAATGCCAACATGCCACACAGTCCAATGGGAAACCAGCACAGGAAATCTGTCACAGCGATGTTGATCAAGCGCCGGGCTATGGTCATGTCTTGTGACATCTGGGTGGTGTTAGTTTTCAAGACATTCCTCTGCACTGACCTGAAGATAATATACTGACCACACGAAATGACCAAAAATAGAGTAAAATTAAAGATGATCATTACGCCTACAGAATAATGCCTGCCTTTAAACTCCTGTCTGGTAACTGGCAGTGGAATGCAGACACCTGACTGACTGTAAAACTCCCAGTGTTTTGTCATCGGGAGCAAAGGGAAGACCGCCAAAACCCAACCAACCAACCAAGTCAAGAGGCAAGCCACAAATGAGGATGTTTTCTCAAACCGTAGAGTGCTAAATGGAAAACGAAGAACGATGAATCGATCGATGGTTATGAGACAAATGATCAAAGCTGACACTTCACTGGATAGCAGAGACAAGAAGCCAGCCACTTTACAAGCCACACTGTGTTTCCACAAGTCGTCAAAATAGAGATATTGACCACGAAACCTTTCATCAGCAGCTCCAATAAGGACCACGTATAATCCCATCAGGAAATCGCCCATGGTAAGTGAGATAACAAACACAGTGAAGCCAGACACAGAGCGTGTTTGGGTTAAAAACAAACGTGCACAAAACGAGAACAGGTTGCCGGTCAGTGACATAAAACCCATAATCCACAAAAACACACGGTAAGTCCAAGACTGCAGCAAATCCTCACATGAGGACACCTCGTCCTTTGGAGTGTGACACAAACTGCTGTCAAAACCAAGAGGGAGGATTTCATCGCAGCAAAGCTTATAATTACTGGTGTGTACAGACACTAAATGGCGAAGGTGTACAAAAATGTCAGCTGGAAACGTTTTTATTGGGCTGCCCTCCATGTACAGCTCAGCAAGATGAGGTAAGGGCTGGAAACTGCCAAGGAATGTATGAATGAAAGTGGACGTCAAATTGAATGTCTTTATTCGGGGAAAGAAGGAGATTATTTCAGGATCAAATATCGTCAGAGTGGTATGTGACAGGTCTAGGGTCGTCACGGTGTTTAACTGGACACCAGAGGCATAGTCCCTAACCAGTTCAGTGAGAGGATTCCCAGACAGTGACAGTGTTTCTAAATGCTGCAGATTAAGAAAAGACGCCAAATGGACCTGCTTCAGTAGGTTTCTACTGAGGTCCAGGTGCTTTAAGTTCTTCAACGTCGCGACAGGTATGCGAGTTATTGAACACTGGACAAAAGCCAGGTTAATAAGATAAGTGTTGTGGTCAACATCAGACAATGTCATGCCAGAACCTGTGGCATCCAGGTAACGGAGCTGAGGGAATGATATTGCACTAAATGGCTGACCACACTGGAACGCGTGTTCCTGACATTGGCAGTCTGAAGGACAGGCCACATCACAGAATAACTCATCGTCATGCTTTGGACAGTGCGACCAGCCGTCACATATATGATCAGGATGCAAACATATTCCAGAAAATCTGCAATGCAGGTATCCTGGACATGCCATGTTCTCACAACCTTGTTCATCTACGTGACCAATGCAGTCGTACATCCTATTGCACAACGTGTACACAGGCAGGCAGTCATTGAACTGACCGGTACAACGATAGTGGGTATCAGGACAAGACTCGTTCAGTCCCATTGGTGTTGAGACGAACTGACGTGAGTTAAAGCGGATCATAGCAGGAGACGGGTGATAATAATACTTAATGTTTATTACGTTAAACCCCTTGCACGTGTTCTCGTCAGATTCGTCCCAGCAGTTAAACAGTTGGTCACACACATTTTCGTGCCGTATGCATTGACCATTAGAACAGGTGGCTTTGTTCCCGCAAAAAGGGTGATGACAGAATGACTCGTCACTCTGATCCCTGCACTCAGGTACGAAGTTACACACCAAGCTAAGCGATAAGGCCTGCTGGCTATCACTGCAGGAGAACACAGGGGTGGCATGAGAGTTCTCATTGGCTAAATCAGAATTTTTTTTAGCATTTAATGGACGGCTACGAAAACCGCAGGAACTTTTCGTTTGACAGAACACTCTGAAAACGCCACCACAGAGTAAAGACGTGTAGGTCACATGACCACCACGGCATGCAATTAAAGATGGCTGCCACACCCGCGCACGAGTTAAGGAAATGGGGTTGGTATGATGAGACTCCGTATCGCTACGAATTTCACTTCCGTTAACTAAACACATGACAGCTCGATTCTCAATTTTACATTTAGATATTGTCGTAAAACGATATTTCTCGCCCAAACATTGCAACGTCATACAAGTTGAGTATCCACGATGCGTAGCCATACCAGAAAAGTGTTTAACAGTGTGATAAAGAGCAGTGCTGTCCTCCGTTATCACACAGTGCCGGTACATAGAGTGTATAGGCATGTGTAAAATGGATAAACCCACATGGATAGCTGTTGTCCTTCCACATGTTGCTGCTGGTTTTAAAACGTCCAGCACCCTATCCCAGTCAGTCAGGCACGTCGGAAATTTGAGTTTACCTCCCCGTAACGCGCAATTTTCATCAGCTATTTCATCGTCACTTCGGCCATCCCTGTGTTGGACAGTTCGTCTCAAGACTTTAACAATGGTTACACGAACTTTACACGAGTCGCCTGGTTTGCTAAGGTTAAAGGTCAGCTGACAAGGACGTTTTTCATTAGAAACGCAAAAACGCAAGGCTACAAACAAAACAATATTTGGATTAAATTGTTCCCCACTCTTTTTATTCACGTAAGTATGTTCTAATATGAACAAGCCAAAAGTGGCTAAGCTCGAAAGTGGCATTGCTCCCAGTTCCAACTCGCAGCCACAACCTGGTTTGTCAGGTCGCGGAATCTGAAATCAGCAGTCCAAGGGCCAGCGAATCTATGTTAGGCCGTCAGGAGGCAACCACCAGAGGAGACACTGCATTGCTGCTGAGTCTCTTCAGTGGAACCTGTTATAGAGCTAGCATACGTGGGACACCACCACCTACTAAGTCCCCTACTGACGTATGACAATGTCGTAGTCGTGGTGCTTGTCAGTTTTTAATTTTTCCGATGCCTTTGCTGTTTTCCCCCCATCTCATTTCCATGAAAGTGTTTGGAACAAACCATCTGAGGTAAGTTGGGTAATGTCTTCTTTATTTTTAACTCCGACCTGCTCATGTCCCCTGTACAACAGGTTCGTATTTGGGAAGGCACGAATAGGCCAAGGCCACGACCAAGCCACACCTCAATGCTTTAGGCTTGTTTAATATGCTTGCATGTTTGTTTTGCGTATCTGTTTTCAGACGGACCATCCAAAATACGAGGGTATAAAGTTTACGAGGGTTCCCTGCAAGTGACTATAAATGAATAAAGAAGGCAAATATAGCAGTTCTGCAGACACACTCTAAATCAGGTGCCTAATTGTGCACTTTGTTTACCTAATTAAATTTAAGAAGAAAAACAAAATCTCACCATACCTCCATCTGCATTCAACATACACATTGTACGTAGTATCTTCTCAAAGTAAACATTCTTTAAAAAACAAACTGAAACAGACCATCCCTGGAAAGTACAACAAACGAACATGCACACAAGTTTGAAGTGACATTTTTTTAAATTCACATGAGACACGGTTAAATCAGAAAGAGAGAGAGACTGAAGACTATAGACTGAAGAACGTTATTACACAAGGGTTGAGATTTTAGGCCAAGCCTATTCTTCCAATCTGTCCTTGGAACGAAAACTAGACTAATGCAAAACGAGAGAGAGAGAGAGAGAGAGAGAGAGAGAGAGAGAGAGAGAGAGAGAGAGAGAGAGAGAGAGAGAGAGATCATGCTCTCTCTCTCTCTCTCTCTCTCTCTCTCTCTCTCTCTCTCTCTCTCTCTCTCTCACACACACACACACACACACACACACACACACACACACACACACACACACACACACACACACACACACACACGGCGTACACGGCGTGCACGTTATCGTCTTCACAAGTAAAACTAATGATTTATTTGTTTCCCTGCCGCTCAAGCTGATTTATGACTATGAGCCGACTAATTAATTGCTTTTCCGCAAAGTAACTGAATCGAATTGTGTCCATTGCTCTGTTTGTTGTCTGTTTCTTTTGCTTTGCTAGGTGTTTTGTTGTTGTTGTTTTCTTTTTCTTTTTGTTACCGTTGACGTTGGTTGGCATCCATTTCAATCCATTTTCCAACTGCCTACCATTGCAGAGAGGTGTCTACCACAACAGATCAATAACGCTATAGTTTTGCAGTTTCCAGAGAGCAGGGGTCTTTTTTTTTAAATTAATCTTTCTGTACTTTGTTTTTCTCATTTTGTTATTGTTTACATCTGCACAATGGTACTTTCATAACGAGTTTAATAATTATCCCCAAAAGGTGTCCTTTTTTTTTCTTTTTTTAAGCTTTCATGGGCTAAGAACCACACACAATTTGAACACATCGAAGTCGGAAAGCGTAGTCTCTCAAATTCATTTGTTTTTGTTGTTGTTTTTTGAAAAAAGAATTTTGCTTAATCAACAGCAATTAGCTTTATATTATACACAAAATATCTAATTGTTTTATGTTACTGATGATTTAGATCGATTTAAAATGCACAACCTTTACCCTGCCAATTACCACTTACCCTGCCTTTCAAGAACGAATCCATTTAATGAAACATTAGCTGTGAAAATCTCACAATGAAATGGGTGCCTGCCAGATAGCAGATGGGGCAGCTACTAATCCGGCTGGCTGGGCTAAAATGTGGTCCTCTTCTTCTTGCATATAGTGTCCCCCGTCAACAATTTGGTGATTATGACGCTTTTGACGTGGGGGGGTTTCCAACTAAACAGTTGACCTGTGTAGAAGACTTGCTGCCTAGATGATCAGAGATCAGAGATCATCACCCTGGATGAATCAAAGAGATTTGAGGACAGATGGTGTTTGGGAAGGCCCCCTAACGCCAACAATCCCCTACTTTGGCTGGAGCACTAAAACAAGTGCAAATGCCCCCTAGTTTGAGAGTGATAGTGTTCCACGAAAGACTAGGCTGTAACATGGTTCTCCAGAACTACATGCACAGACACGCACAGCCTACATGTTAGACGTGCATCAGGCATGTTGACGAGCACACTATAAGCTGTAAGCTGGCTGCTACTCTAACTGTATGTGTTGTACTGCATGTATTACTTGACATTGAATAAACAACAGTTTTTTAAACCAAAAATACACGTAGAATATTATTTATTTGCAGATCTCGCATTTACTGTTTGATCCTATTATGACCTAAATTCAATCAGCGATAAAAGCCGTCTGAACCTCTCAGCCTAATCCAATTCAAAGTTTTTTTTAATCCCTACTCTTGTTGTAGTATATCACTTGTAAAGTCTTTCCCTAACCCTAACCACAATCAATGAGAAAAGTACTTGCCTGTGGAAAAGGAAAAAAACTTGAAACGAGTGCATGGTTTCAGCTATAAATAGCTCGCTGAGGAAAACTAAAAGCAGTTAGATTGTGGGGAGTATTTGTGGGCTGTGTATTTATTTTGATTTAATCCATCCTTTATTTTTTATTTTTTGATAATCAGTGTCTTGCTAAGATTCAAATCTGGGATTGCATTGATACGGCTTGTCATTTGGGTGAATATGACACTACTACGGTCCGCAATTCCAGTACTTCTTTCTTCATCTTCTGTGCAGATGCGTCATGCTTCCGTTATGCGCCTAAGTAAGACATGATTAGTAAATTTAATGAGCCTTCCCTAGGAAGGTTAAATTTAATTGTAATTATTAGAGGTTAGTGATGTTAGTGGAAGGACAGCTGAGTATCAGGAGCGCTTGGTGCCAGACATTCCTGCTTCATGATTTAGCTAAATGGAAGTTCTCTAGACATAAGAATGTTATAGGGAGGGACATTTAAAAAGGAAGCAAAAAAGGGAGGGAACTGTCCTCCCATAAACATCACTAACCTCTAATAATTACAATTAAATTTCACCTTCCTAGGGAAGGCTCATTAAATGTACTAATTAATATTCGGTTAGTGACGTCCTTAGTGATAAGGACAGTTCAGATTTTAGAGATATGTTTAGAGAACTTGCATAACATAAGTTGCAAATGGGATTGAAAACAACCGTTCACCAAATATGATAACGTTTTTGTCTTACCTCATAAGGGAAGACTGTACCTTCCTGTATAGCTTCCACTGAGCGCTTGTCTGCATGAAGGTCATCAGGCTGTCTTCTCAATCACCATCATTTGTACACTATTTACAATATAACACTTGAATAATCCTCCCAAACAAACAAAGAATCCATTTCAGTGTCAATTCACATTATTACTTTACAAAATGGTCCAGGATCGTTTGGCTGAAGTTCACTTCTGGTTTTTTTCTCCAGATTTTCTATAAAACTTAACAAATGTCTTTTCACTACTCCAACCAGCACTCTTCATAATTGCTTTTAACGGTACTCCTCTTTTCCCAGCAGCTGAAGTAGACACACTTCTAGTACTGTGCGCCGAGAGAGAAAATGTCAGTATTTATGCCTGCCTCAGCAAGCACAGTTTTCACCCAGCGAGCTAATGTATCTTGACTGACAGGCAGATGTGGTTTTGGAATTGTTTTGAACAACTGTGACCCTGTGTTGAAATGGGTTTTTTCTCTCAAGATAAACCTTCAGATGAGAGACTAAACACAGTTTTGGGTTACTTTGAAATGCACATATGTCAGCAGGCGGAAGGTGAACTCCTGGTTTCGATTGTTTGTGTTTTTCAGAAAACGTAATTACACATCTGTCGCTTTTTAGCTTAATGTCCGAACGTTTGAGAGTATGTAGAGCCTGGCCCCTTTGTCCAGTCAATAGTGTCAACAGCATATACGTGCTTAAAGTAAGGTCTTTGAGGGACAAGCTATCTAATTCAGGCAGATTCAAAGTAACCTAGAACCTGATCCAAGTTTCTCTATATTTAGGCAGTGAAGGTCTCTTCTCAAACGCTCCTTTCATCACCCTACGCACCACTTGGTGATTTCCTACTGTTTGTTCCCCTTCTACCAAAGATAGGTACGATAATAGTGCGCTCCTTGCTGTGTTTAAAGCACTATAACTGGCTCCTTCTTTAAATAAGTATGCTAACAAGTTAGATACGTCGATGGGTGATGCTGAGTGGTGGTCCAATTTGTTATGTTTCACATATTTCTTCCACTTCTCGATACAACAATTGTATGATGTTTGGGTGTTAGGTCTCCATGAACTAACCAACAGATCTGCAGCAACCTCTGCTAAACCTTGCCTCATGCACTTTCCCCTGATATATGAATTTCCTTTGGTTTGTTGGGCAACATGAGGAGATGTTTGGAAGCTAGTGGCACTGGATACTGGATCAGCATCCTCCTGAGCTCTGGCCACCACACCTGTACCATGTGTTGTCCACTGGGGCACGATGATCACCCCCACTGCCTTGTCCTGTTTGAATTTCTTTAGCACTTGACTGATGACGCTGAAAGGAGGAAAACAATAGCAGATATGATTCTTCCATGAAATAGAAAATGCATCAATTGCAAAAGCTTCTGGGTCGGGTCAAATTGCTTATTCAGTCTGGAGGCAAAGAGGTCTATTGTTGGGTTGACATGCAAGTGTGCTAAGGCTGTCTTCAAGGTCAGACTATCAAGGTTCCATTCCCCATCTGTGTTCAATTTTCTAGATTGGGTGTCTGCTTCCTTATTGTCTTTCCCTGGAATGTGTGCAGCTGATAGCCATATCTTGTGCGCAAAGCACCACTGCCAAATAGAAAAGGCGATCTACTGCCGTCATGTTATCGACCAAAATGCGAACATGCTTTCCAACCAAGTGTTCTTTGAAACATTTCTAGGCAAACAAGGCAGCTTTCAACTCCAAATAATTAATGTGAAACTCAGCTTCATCAGGTAACCACGCCCCTCCAGATTGTTCTTCTTTGCACACACAACCCCAGCCACTCAAGCTAGCATCTGACATAACCACACTATCAGGGTCACTTTGTACACTGTCTTTGGAAGCTGAAGGGATATGTTCAACCAACCAATGTAACTCTGCTTTAGCCTCAAACGCCAGTGATACGTGCTTATCGAAGTCGCCTTTGTGTCTCTTCAATGCAGCTTTTTTGTCATCTTCCAGGTGACGATAATACAAGGGCCCAAATGTAACTGCTGGGAAAGCTGACACTAATTTGCCTATAGCCTTGGTTAACTCTCTTATTTTGAGTCTATCTTTTTTATTTGCTCTGATGCAGGATTGATGCAAATCTTCAGATCTTTCTTTTGTAAGTTTTTTTAACTGCCATAGTTCTTGAATCAATAATAACTCCTAAGAACTGAATACTTTGAGTAGGCTCAAATACTGATTTTGCAGGGTGAATAATGAAACCTAGGGATCGAAAAAGCTGCACTGGATCAACAACATTTTCTCTACACAGGCCTACTGTCTCAGCCAACAACAAATATGTCCCTTTTCTCTCCCTAGCATAGTCAACACATCCGTATTGGCTGTTATTTACTCTAAGCCACACCCTCCTTGTACCAGCACGTGCTGTGTGTTGTGAGTGATTGGGTAACGGGACACTTTCCCCCTGGACTTTTTCCCCCCGGATTTTATCCCCCGGAATTCTTCCCCCTGGATTTTTTCCCCCTGGAACTCTTTCCCCCTAGGACTCTTTCCCCCCGGTACTATTTCCCCCCGGACAATTTCCCCCTTGGAACTCTTCCCCCCCAGGACACTTTCCCCCCAGTACCATTCCCCCTATCACTTCTTGCCCCTGGGACACTTCCCTCCCACCTCCGAGACCGCCGTTCACCCAACCACCCCTCCCCGATATTATCAGTATCATTGATTGGTGCATAAAGAGACTTGCATACACCAGAGAGAGGGGAGAGAGAGAGAGAGAGAGAGAGAGAGAGAGAGAGAGAGAGAGAGAGAGAGAGAGAGAGAGAGAGAGAGAGAGAGAGAGCAGAAAGGTATTGAAGTGTCACCTGAGAAGTTATTTTACTATGGGGGGAAAGTGTCCCAGGGGAAAAAGTCCTAGGGAGGAAATTGTCCGGGGGGGGGGGAAGAGTACCAGGGGGAAAGTGTCCTAGGGGGAAAGAGATACGGGGGGAAAAAGTCCGGGAGGAAGAATTCCGGGGGATAAAGTCCAAGGGGAAAATGTCCAGGGGGAAAGTGTCCTAGAAATGTCTGCTTTCACTATCACCCGCTGAGTGCTTGCAAGCCTTGCATCAGCCCTTTTCACGTGCCGAGGGAGTGAACGGGAAAAGACTTTGTTGATCTTGGGAACCACCAAATTTTCACAATTGCGTGGTCTATCTTTACTCATCTTCTCCTTCAGCAGCCCCTCGTCTGTATGTTCCTTGAAGCGCTTATTCACATGCTTAGTCAACGATTCTGCCACCGGGCCAGTAGTCGCTTCAGTTTCGTCCAGTTCCGCATCCAAGCTGGCTAAATATTCATCCTCTGCGATGTCTGCTATTTCACCCTCACTTTCTTCTATCTCCCCTTCATCTGATGACTCAGAAAACGGGTTACTCTCCTTCTTGACCTTGGCTTGAGCGGCACTCCTCCCAGCATTCTTTTCATGCTCGACCTCAGATTCATCTATCCCACATTCCGTGCGGGATCTCTTCTTTTTCCCAGAAGTTTTCTTCTTCTTCGGGGCATGGTCCGGTTCCGCGTTCTTTCCTCTTTGACTCACTTCTTTTTGTTGACTTAATTGTTATTGTAATTGATTCAACATTGATGTGATCGCTTCAAATTGCCTAGAGTATTTAGCATCTAATTTTTGGAATTGACTTTCATTCTCTGACCTGCTCTCATCGTCACTAGGTCTAATTTTCGCCATAATGGTAATCACACTCTGTCAAGTTAGCACAAAACTCGGTTCGCGATATAACGTGACGTCAAAGCAGACTAATATCACTCAACGTTGTACAAACACCATTCCCAGAGCGGTGAGACTAAAGATGTTATTCACACAGGCAACCAAGGCACAAACATCATCGTCAACCACAATGTCATAAAAAACATCAATCGAGCCATTTGCAGCCAAGGGCCAGGTACAAATCAACAGTGCGGAACAGTCCGAACACCGCATTAAAATAAAGACAACCGTGTTAAAACACTGGTCTCCTCGCACAAAACAGCAGCGCAAAACGCCGTTTATCCTGTGCTATAAGTGCCAAATCTGTGTCGATAGTCCCTGATAAAATGAAAGGGAACAGGTTATGACTGAAATGCAGGTACGTCCGTCCAGTCTGGCTACCATGCTCTGACTGAAGCGGGAATGTCTGGCACCAAAGGCTCCTGATACTCAACTGTCCTTACCACTAAGGACGTCACTAACCGAATAATAGTTAGGCCCAGTATGTCAGACTTCGGCTGGAGGAAATCTTTTTGAAAGCGTTTCTTGAAATAAGGCAGGAGAATGGACCGGAAAGGCAGAAATAGAGTAGATGACAGCAAGCAGAGGGAAAAGGCAGAGTCAAAGAGAGTGACAGATTAGAGGAAGTTACAAGCACAGAACTTCCAGAAGGTGGGGGAACTATTTATGCAAAAGACCCCCCCCACCCCACCCGGTATCCCCACAGGGGGAGTTTCAGTACTTTAAGAAGCATTCTGCAAAGTTCCGTTAGGATGGGTTCACCAGTTTAAGCGCTGTGGAACGGAGCATCTTTGAAAGAATGAGAAAGAAACACTCGAAGATGCTGATGGAACCCAGAGACGCACAGACCTTGCCTGTCCTACCAACACAAGAGCAGCCCCAAACCAATAGGCCAAGAAAATATCCATTAAATAAAGGCCCAGCGTGATCTCCCAGCTTTAGAAAGCATTTGTGTTTTTTCGAATAGTATAAATGTCATATTATCATAATGACAAACGTGTACCAAAATCGATGTGTCCCTCGGACTATTTTTAGCCCATGTTTCTATTTATAGATCAGTGCTCTGAGAAATGATGTTCTGTTGTATTAGCTTATGTTCTAATACATGCAGGGTTTGTGTTTTGTGACATGTTTATAGAGAGGTAGACAATGTCATCAGAAAAGGAAGTTCCTTTCGATACTGACGACTCTGTTGACCTTGACCTTGAATTCTGACCTTGAAACCCATTTGTGTTTCTTTGCACTATATATTATTTCATGTATGAGCTGTATCTCTTGAACCAAATAACAAAATCACTTCAAAATGTACAAACCTACTTCTGGTGTAACATCTAGTTATTTAGTTTTTGTATAATTTTCATTTTTTAATTGTAATGTAATGTCAGCTTCTGCTACATGTGTCCACTTTAGCACGAGATTTGTTCTCTTCACCCAACAATCTAAACCCTTTTTTTCCCCCTCTCCCTACCCTCTACTCCACACCCAACTGACCCTTGTTTCCAACTTCTGCCATTCATGATTGCGTACTCACTGTCCCCAAACGCTCTCATCTCAAAACATTTTCTTTCTTTCCTTTTTTCTCTTTTTCTTTTTCTCTTGACTTGTGTTCACAAATGCATGGGTTTCAACTTGGTTGTATCATTTACGCACTGGATTGTAGAGGCGAAGTATTGCTTTTTTGATCTTGTTGATGTTTTGCTCCTTGTGTTGCCTTTCCTCACCTTTTTTGCTGTTTGCTGTTTAATTGTTGGTCTGTGTTGATAAAGGCGCATTCGCACGAAATATCCAGTAGTTTTGTTTTGTCTCTTGTGAATAAAATAACGTAACTTTACACTTGTGTGTAGTTGTTTGTTTGTTGTACGTTCCAGTCTGTTTCAGGTTTTTTTAAAGTCACTTCAAATTTTATTTTGTGGTGTATCACCATGAAGGAATTATCTTAT
>CM065712.1:33462410-33495109 GCA_017654935.2 Phymorhynchus buccinoides
TTTCAGATCTTAATCCCTTTCTTTAGATTGGTTTGTATAGCATTGAATTACTTATTTTGTCCACCATGTACGGTGTTTCGAGTCTTCCTCGTGGTCACCTTCTGTCATGTCGTGGCCAGTTGATGAGGCTATTGTGCAGGGGTACGTTATGAGGTCCCTGCTTGTTGTTACCCTGTTACACAATTCAATTAGTGTTCAATGATCATATTTGTAGTCTTTGTATAAACATTATTTAAAACCAATCGCCAATGAGAGCAAACTGAATTGCTCTTTCTTGAAAAACTCTGGTGTGTGTGTCTCTGTGAGTGTGTGTGTCTCTGTGTGTGTGTGTTTCTCTGTGTGTGCGATGTCTGTGTGTGTGTGTTCGCTTCTGTGTTGGTGTCTCTGTGTCCCTGTGTGTGTCGTCTCTGTGTGTGTGTGTCTCTGTGTGAGTGTGTGTTTCTGTGTGTGATGTGTCTCATGTGTGTGTGTGTGGGTCTCTGTGTTTGTGTGTGTTCGCTCTCTGTGGTGTGGTGCGTCTCTTGTGTTGTGTGTGCTACGTGTGTGTGTTGCGCGCTTCATATAGGCCACACTAAAAGTGTTTTAGAGTACAATTGGCAAGGGGTGTGAGCTACTGGTTGCATTTGCATGTTTCTAAATGTGTATTTGTGAATGCCAAAGTATAAACAAAGTACCATAGTTCATAATCTTTAGTCTCAAGGCAATTCCTCTTTTATCCCAGGGCCGACACCTCGCGTCTAATAACATATATAAAAACAGTATATGAACATAAATAACCAAAACCTGAATTCTCTCGTGTCAAATTGGGGGGGGGTTAGTAGTAAAGACAAACAACGGCGCATGTGTGTGCATCTGGTTTCACTTTCATCGATTGAAGTATACACGACTGGATGGAACATCCCTATATAGTACTCCCTCCCCATATAAGACTATGTCTCTGAGACATCTGCCCTTCTTTGTAAGTATTAAAATCTACCTCCCCTAAAAGACCCCTCCCTTATAAGACCTCATTTTGGTATATGGTTCGTTGTTGAAGGTCTGTATGTCAGGGAGGGGCCACATGTACTGTGTTTTCGCATCATTAGGGCTGCCTGTGTATAAGGCGGAAGTAGGCAATTTTCAGAAATAATCTGAAAAAAAAAATTAAAGCCAAAGGTCCTTCCTCGCCTCTCCTTTATAGGCGATACACACCTCAACAAAATAAAGTCAAGACTTTGGAAGTGTAATATGCTTGCACCAAGCCGCCATGCTGACTGTCATAGAATGATGAGTTGGCTCCCCTTTTTAAATATCGAAGTTTCGGTTTGAGCTGCTTGATATGTGTTGTGTTGGATCAATTCTTTCGCGAAAAACTGAGATAATTATGGCATTTTAAAGCTCTACACCGAGCATCTTTCTTCAGCTAGGCTACGGACTTTAGACTTGGTTTACATCAAAATGAGCGACGCCACGCCTCCTACCTAACTTTCAATGCTTTGAACTCTGTGAACGGAGAAAGGGGGAAAAAGAATAGTAATAAAAAAAAAAAGAAAATTGTTTCTTGTATCATTAGAGGAGGGGAGCTGTCTGCAAGTTTTCAAATTGTTATGAATTAATGTATGTTCTGAGTACGAGCGAGTGTCATTTTTACATCTAATTTCTCTTGTGTGGTGTGTGTCAGGATCACGATTATAGTAAGAAATTATAAAGAACACTTATGACTTATGACTTAAAAAATACAAACTGTGGAGTGCACCTTATCATTAAGGAAACCATACAATGGACCTCCCTTATGAGACCTTCAAAAATCATCCAAAATCAGGTCTTATAAGGGAGGAGGTTTTTATAAATTCTATCAAAGCGGCTTTGTGTCAGATAAAATTCGGTATATGTAAAATATCCGTTTATTATGATCTATTATTATTATAGTAACGGGGACGATATTTTAAATATTACAGAGAATGAAGGGCAATGCTCAGAGAAGTAGGTATTATCACGAGGTAAATTATACCACAAAAACACTACAACCCTCCATGCACAGTTGAAATGTGTGCACTGGAAAGGCTTTATAGCTAAAATGCCACCTGGCTAAGATTGGTGGATCCATCAAAAAGGACTTTGCGACAGTGCGGCTATCAATAATGAGGAGCATAGATATTGATCAAAGAAAACAACATATATATCACCACTAATTGTGTGTTATATATTTTTTGAAGGTAGCTCTTCTGTGGCTGTGAAAAGAATAAAATAAAAGTAAAAGTTGAGCTGGTTTACTTTTGTCCCAACTGGGGGACAGACAGTTGTATGAGCATTGGTTACATAGAGAGATCTGTCTTCGAAGTATGGAATGACCCGTCAATTATGTACTATTCTGCTAACAAACACTATCGTGGGGGATGCAAGGGGGGACCTATTTCTCAGTTTTTGTGCCTTTGCCTGTTCTCTGTTCGAAACCCTCAAACATAACACACCACCTATACATCATTCCCTCCCTCCCTCCCTTCACCACCCATTCTCCCCCAAATCCATCACATATATTACTAATGTTTTGTTAATGCTCTAGATTGTTCTCTTCCCCTCTTCTTGTTCTCTTTTCCTTTTCTGCTTTCTGTTTCTGCTCCTTGGACTGTTGGTTTTATGTGTTTGATTTTGGGAGTATAAAAAATATTTTTGGTGAGACATTACACACCCTGTATATGAAATGGAGTAGGGGTGTGTTCACACAAACAATGTATTGCGGAGTTCAAAAACACTGACGTGCGTCGCTTGCCCCCTCACGTCGACCGAAAGCCGGCCCTCACGTCCTTCTTCTTTTATAACAAAAGTAACGTAAAGTCAGTTCGCGTTCAATTAAAAAACAAATCCAACACCCCCCCACAGTGCAACGGCATCAACAGGTCTTTTCTCCCATCTTATTCACAGTCCCGCTTTTTATTGTTTTTTATCTCAGAACTCCAAGTGTATTTGTTGGCTTTTCTCCGGGGTGCACGTTTCTCTGTGAGCTGTTGGCGTAGGCGTCTATAGGCAATGGTCGGGCGGCTCGGGGGTAATAGAGGGGTTTTTGAGAGGTGTGTGAGTTGTTGCTTGGGGTGGGCATGGTGTATTGAATTAAAAAAGTGGAAAAAAAAAAATTTATAAATAAAATAATTTGTTGGGCTTGTTTTTAAAATAGTGTTAATTAAGATTAATAAATTATCTTCTTGTGGTGGTGAAAATGAAAAAAAGCTTCTGTCCTGATTTTGGGGAGGGGTCTTTGTGTGTGGGCTTTTTTGTTGGCATACCCAACCCAGACAGGAAGACATTTCCTAATAGAAAGAATGGTGTCTTCTCGTGCACTAGAGCCGAAAAGACACAATTTTAAGCAAATCACCTCAGTTGTCGGCTCTTTTCCTACCCAGTATGATCTAAATTTTCAAATCGCAATTTCCGCATTTAAATAACTTATCTATTTTGCCAAAATGTATCTTTATTTTGCTCTTCACCTTGGTGCGTTTGCTTAAATTGTGTGAGACTTTTGGCCAGTGAAGAGAGGACACACCATTCTTTTATTAGATAATGTCTTCCTGTTGGGGTTGGATACCACAAGATAGGTGTTTGTAGCAGATATAATTACTGACGAGAATTCCATAATTTGAAAGAGATCTCTTCTATGTAACCATGATCAATTTTTCCACTGTCTGTCCCCCATTTGGAATCAAAAGTAATACCAGCACAATCTGTACTTTTATTTTTATTCTTTTCACAGCACCTTCAAAAAGTTATACACAGTTTAGTTGGTCGTTCGTGGTCCTTTGATCAAGTGAGTTCTATGTGGAGGGTGTAGGTTATAATGGAGGGTTGTCCACTGTAGTCAGAGAAACATGGTTACATTGTCAATAAAATAAAAAGATGGCTAATCAATTTTTTATATGTCCCCAGCAGCCAGTGTAACACCAAGCCTCAGATCTCGGGACGACATGGTCGCCGCACTATGGTGAAGCGAGCAGGGAGGAGCGAAGTCAACGGACAGGATGACACTGCTACAGACCACAACAACAACAACTAGCTATGCAACAACAGCGAGCAGCAACATACACACTACAGCAACAACAAAAACTATCACAACAACAGCAGCAACAAGTTCAGCAAGTGTCAGCACAGCAGCATCAAGAACAAACATACTTCTGTTTTTCACCTGCAGCAAAAGCGACAACAACTGGCCCCAAAAACATCACAGGACTGAGCGAGAAAACAACAAGAAAATCATGGTTGCTACTGCCTACACTACTTCTACTACTTCCACTACTGGGCCCTACTGCCACTACTGCACAGAGGGTGGGACGAGATGAGAGAGAACGGAGGATGGTCGAATCAAATCTGTGGGTCTTGTCTGTAATTACGTTGTGTCTGTTTGTGGATTTGCATAAACCATTTCAACACCAGGTCATTCAGCTACAAAATCTCCATTAGAGGCCTATACCCGCGTAAAGAAAAGATGACGCAGTCTGCAATATGGGGGATTCCTCTGTGACCCTACATAAGTTAGGGCCTGTCTGACCTCCCAAAATAAGAAGACATATTGAATTGGATCCCAGACCCTCATTGATTGCCTTTCCGTGACTGCGGTGTCAAGTCTTGTGGTGCCAAGGAGGCGACGTAGTGGCGAAGAAAAGGGTTAATAGAAATTGTTCGAAATAATTAACTCAACGGTCAAACAGGGCGAAGTTACTCTACCATCAGGTACGAGGTAGATCGCCCACACTAGGGATGTGATTACCATCGGGTGCGGGGGTGGGGGGAGGTGGGGGGGGGGGCCAAGCTACATGTATATGTTTGACATCTGTAGAGTCACCACTTTTCCAAAAAAAAACATGATAGCAATTCTGAAAGGTGGTAACTTTCGTCAGAGTTGACATGTGATTATAATGCGTACAACCTTAGTGTGAAGCATTTTTGGAAGGTGGGGACCCTGACCGATGTGAAAGACTGTATGATAGCATATTGCCCTGTCCCCCACAGAAGTGTAACAACACCTATGGTCCGAACATGAGCCGTTTGAGCTAGACACACTCGGTTGTGTTTCTCTCGCACTTGTTCTTATCAAGCCATTTCTGTGTGCAGACCCAGTGTTTATTTCTTTTGCGAGGCATGTTCCAGGACGTTGCAAGTTTAGATCAGTGGCCACTTGTGACCCAGCATGGCTCTATTTGAATTTTGTCAAATCTTCACGCGTCTCGCGTGGTTTCAATCTTCAACTCCATTTTTGATATGCGTTATTTGACCAGAGTAATGAGGTTAGTGACTTAATTTTCAGCAAAGTGCTCTCACCTATTTTTTTTTTGTGGGTGGGGTGCGAAAATCGTTCTATCGTGCCGTAGCGATTAGAGAAGAACCGCGCCAGGAATCGGTATCGTCTGCTAGACGGAATACGCTGCTCGCGAGAAGATGCTCTCTTCACTCCAAGCTGAATAGCAATCATGGCGTCGAAAGAGAGCACCTGCCGACACAGAGTCGGATGCTGATTGGGATCCACGAGGGTTTTTTTTCCAGACAAGTGCAAAAGAATAAGAAACACGGCGTGAAGCATGGTGCACGTTGTGTTTAAAGAGAAGAGTCATAGAAATTGGCCAGTTTTTCACACATAGATGTACATAGTGTTAGTTAAGTGTTTCTAGTCTTGACCTGTCTGTCCTGATTTCACGGGGATTTGTCCCTGATGTCTTTCTATTGTCCCGAAGTCTTCTTATTGTCCTTGAGACTTGAGTGTCCCTGATGTCTTTCGTGTTTGTATTGTCCCTGTTCTTTATTGTCCCGTGTATTGTCTTCTTTATTGTCCTTGATGTCTTTATTTATGTCCCTGATGTCTATCTGTATGTCCTGATGTCTTTATTGTCCCTGATTTCTTTCTTTATTGTCCCTGATGTCTTTCTTTATGCCTTGATGTCTTATTGTCGCGACCTGTATGTCTTTTCTTTATTGTCCTTGATGTCTTTATTGTCCCTGATGTCTTTCTTTATTGTCCCTGATGTCTTTCTTTATTGTCCCTGATTTCTTTCTTTAGTTGTCCCTGATGTCTATTATTGTCTCTGATTTCTTTCTTTATTGTCCCTGATGTCTTTATTGTCCCTGATGTCTTTCTTTATTGTCACTGATGTCTTTCTTTATTGTCCCTGATGTCTTTCTTTATTGTCCCTGGTGTCTTTATTGTCCCTGATGTCTTTCTTTATTGTCCCTGATGTCTTTCTTTATTGTCCCTGATGTCTTTCTTTATTGTCCTTGATGTCTTTATTGTCCCTGATGTCTATTGTCCCTGATGTCTTTATTGTCCCCTGATGTCTTTATTGTCCTTGATGTATATTGTCCATGATGTCTTTATTGAAGAGTTGATAACTTTCTTGTCCCTGATGTTCCTCGTTGTCACTGATTTCTTTATTGTCCCCTGATGTGTTTATTGTCCCTGATGTCTTTCTTTATTGTCCCTGATGTCTTTCTTTATTGTCCCTGATTTCTTTCTTTATTGTCCCTGATGTCTTTATTGTCCCTGATGTCTTTCTTTATGTCCCTGTCTGTCTTTATTGTCCCTGATTTCTTTATTGTCCCCTGATGTCTTTATTGTCCCTGATGTCTTTATTGTTGCCCATGATTGTGACCTGATGTCTTTGTCTTTATGTGTCCCTCTGATGTCCCTTGTCTTTATTGTCCCTGATGTCTTTATTGTCTATTATTTGTCTATTGTCCCTGATGTCTTTATTGTCCCTGATTTCTTTCTTTATTGTCCCTGATGTCTTTATTGTCCCTGTCTTTCTTTATTGTCCCTGATGTCTATTGTCCCTGATGTCTGTTATTGTCCCTGATGTCTTTCTTTATTGTCCCTGATGTCTTTCTTTATTGTCCCTGATGTCTTTATTGACCTCTGATGTCTTTATTGTCCCTGTCTTTCGTTTATTGTCCCTGATTTCTTTCTTTATTGTCCCTGATGTCTTTATTGGAGTCTTGATGTCTGGATTATATGTCCCTGATGTCTATTGTCCCTGATTTTGGTGCGGCTGATAGTCCCTGATAGTCTTTCTTTATTGTCCCTGATTTGTGTCATTTCTTTTGTCCCTGATTCGTTTCTTTTATTGTCCCTGTTATGTCTTTCTTTATTGTCCCTGATGTTTTGTTTTTATGTCCCTGATGTCTTTCATTATTTCCCTGAGTCTTTCTTTGTCCCTGATGTCTTTATGTCCCGATGTCTTTAGTCGTCCCTGATGTCTTTTCTTTAGTGAGTCCTTGATATACTTCTTATTGGTGAGCCTGATGTCATTTATTGTGAGCCTGTGGTTATTATTGTCCAGGATGTATTTCTTATTGTCCCTGAGGCTTTCTATCTGTCCATGAGATGTCTTTCTTTATTGTCCCTGATGTCTATCTTTATTGTCCCTGATGTCTTTATTGTCCCCTGATGTCTTTATTGTCCCTGATGTCTATTGTCCCTGATGTCTTTCTTTATTGTCCCTGATGTCTATCTTTCTTTATTGTCCCTGATGTCTTTCTTTATGTCCCTGTGATGTCTTTATTGTCCCTGATGTCTTTCTTTATTGTCCCTGAAAGCCAGTGTTGGGATAGGCATGTCTGGTACAGATTCCATGGCTTTGTCATCTTGCTCCTTTATTTTCAGAGGAAAGCAGTGTGGCACCAGGAACCGTAACTGCGGACTACCTCAACCCTCCCCCTCCTCCCCCCTCTGCTCAATTCCGGGAAGCAGAGCCCATGGAGGTGGAGGCAGAGCAAGAGAAGACACAGGTAGTGAGTGTGTGGGTGTGAGAGAGTTAGAGAAATGAAATGATGCAGAGCCATGGAGGTGGAGGCAGAGCAGACACAGGTAGTGTGTGTGTGTGGGTGTGAGAGAGTTAGAGAAATGAAATGATGCAGAGCCATGGAGGTGGAGGCAGAGAAGACACAGGTAGTGGGTGTGGGGGTGTGAGAGAGTTAGAGAAATGAAATGATGCAGAGCCATGGAGGTGGAGGCAGAGAAGACACAGGTAGTGAGTGTGTGGGTGTGTGAGAGAGAGTTATAGAAATGAAATGTTGCATCGCCATGGAGGTGGAGGCAGAGCAAGACACAGGTAGTGTGTGTGTGTGGGTGTGAGAGAGTTAGAGAAATGAAATGATGCAGAGCCATGGAGGTGGAGGCAGAGCAAGAGAAGACACAGGTAGTGGGTGTGTGGGTGGGAGAGAGTTAGAGAAATGAAATGATGCAGAGCCATGGAGGTGCAGAGCAGACACAGGTAGTGAGTGTGTGGGTGGGAGAGAGTTAGAGAAATGAAATGATGCAGAGCCATGGAGGTGGAGGCAGAGAAGACACAGGTAGTGAGTGTGGGGGTGTGAGAGAGTTAGAGAAATGAAATGATGCAGAGCCATGGAGGTGGAGGCAGAGAAGACACAGGTAGTGGGTGTGGGGGTGGGAGAGAGTTAGAGAAATGAAATGATGCAGAGCCATGGAGGCAGAGAAGACACAGGTAGTGGGTGTGTGGGTGGGAGAGAGTTAGAGAAATGAAATGATGCAGAGCCATGGAGGTGGAGGCAGAGAAGACACAGGTAGTGAGTGTGTGGGTGTGAGAGAGTTAGAGAAATGAAATGATGCAGAGCCATGGAGGTGGAGGCAGAGAAGACACAGGTAGTGGGTGTGTGGGTGGGAGAGAGTTAGAGAAATGAAATGATGCAGAGCCATGGAGGTGGAGGCAGAGAAGACACAGGTAGTGAGTGTGTGGGTGGGAGAGAGTTAGAGAAATGAAATGATGCAGAGCCATGGAGGTGGAGGCAGAGAAGACACAGGTAGTGAGTGTGTGGGTGTGAGAGAGTTAGAGAAATGAAATGATGCAGAGCCATGGAGGTGGATGCAGAGAAGACAAAGGGTATTTGTGGGTTCTGTGTGGGTGGGAGAGAGTTAGAGAAATGAAATGATGCAGAGCCATGAAGGTGGAGGCAGAGAAGACACCGGTAGTGTGTGTGTGTGGGTGTGAGAGAGTTAGAGAAATGAAATGATGCAGAGCCATGGAGGTGGAGGCAGAGAAGACACAGGTAGTGGGTGTGTGGGTGTGAGAGAGTTAGAGAAATGAAATGATGCAGAGCCATGGAGGTGGAGGCAGAGAAGACACAGGTAGTGAGTGTGTGGGTGGGAGAGAGTTAGAGAAATGAAATGATGCAGAGCCATGGAGGTGGAGGCAGAGCAAGAGAAGACACAGGTAGTGGGTGTGTGGGTGTGAGAGAGTTAGAGAAATGAAATGATGCAGAGCCATGGAGGTGGAGGCAGAGCAAGAGAAAACACAGGTAGTGAGTGTGTGGGTGTGAGAGAGTTAGAGAAATGAAATGATGCAGAGCCATGGAGGCAGAGAAGACACAGGTAGTGAGTGTGTGGGTGTGAGAGAGTTAGAGAAATGAAATGATGCAGAGCCATGGAGGTGGATGCAGAGCAGAGGTGGAGGCAGAGCAAGAGCAGGACACAGGTAGTGAGTGTGTGGGTGTGAGAGAGTTAGAGAAATGAAATGATGCAGAGCCATGGAGGCAGAGCAAGACACAGGTAGTGGGTGTGTGGGTGTGAGAGAGTTAGAGAAATGAAATGATGCAGAGCCATGGAGGCAGAGAAGACACAGGTAGTGAGTGTGTGGGTGTGAGAGAGTTAGAGAAATGAAATGATGCAGAGCCATGGAGGCAGAGAAGACACAGGTAGTGGGTGTGAGAGAGAAAGAAAGTCAGAGAAAGGAAACTACTCTGGCTGCAAAAAGCGGCACAAAAAGATGGCGGGTGGTTCAGCGATGACGAAAGCTGGCGTCTTTTTACTGCACTCAACCCGCACAATACCTAAACTAACGAAGTGGGTGTACGGGGGGCGGTTTCAAACGGCTTGGTAGGAGAAAGTAACGGACGGAATCAGGTTATAAGGGGCGTAAAAAGTTAATATGACATCCTTTTTCTTGTTGATATGATTTTTACCATCATCATCATTATAAATTTAAGCGGAAGTTGTCTCCCCTTCAATGCTCTTTAACAAAACTAACAGTTTTCTCTCTGTTCTCAGGGTGACCTTGACCCTGGCTGTGGAGACCTTGACCTTGGCTGTGGAGACCAAGAACCGTCAGAGACGGAGGGACTGATGACAACATGCAAGGAAAATGAGGCTCCGTCTACAAGTAATGGAGAAGGGGGTATGTGTGAAGGGGGGCGGGAAGGGGACAGGGAGTGAGAAAGGGGTTCAGAAGATTGAATGAAAATGATATTTTGCTTTATGGTATTGTATTAGTGGTGTAGAGTGGCACAGAGGTAAAGCGTTCGCCTCGTGTCAAGTAAACCCGAGTTCGAACCTGGGTACAGGGGATTTTTCTTCTCACTTTGCACTAGGCCTTACGGTCTGAACGTGGAGTCTTTCGGATGAGACGATAAACCGAGGTCCCGTGTGCCCATGTACTTAGCACACGTTAATTAATCCCAGTGGCAGCGAAAAAGTTGTCATTTTAGTCAAAATTAACCCCCCCCCCCCCTCCCCCCCCCCCCTTTCCTTCATCATCAGTCACAAAAAATCCCATGCAATAAAAATAATAATGGGTGGCGCGCCTCTGGCTGCGACGCGCTCTCCAGGTGGGAGCAACCCGAATTTCACAGAGACGCCTCCATGACTATAAAGTATCTAATACCTAATATCAGACCTGTTTACTCTACTCTTTTCGAGTAGTATTCTACTCAATTTGGACCTCTACTACTCTTCAAAATTGAAAAAAAATGCTCTAATTACTCATTTTCAGTGAACATTGTTTGATGGTTTAATGAATAAAACTACTCATTTCACACCAAAACTACTCATTTCAGCTATCCAGACTTGTGTAGGGGGTAAACAGGTCTGTAATAGGGTATGAAATGTAAGAGAGAGAGTGTGTGTGTGTGTTTATGGGGCAGATGTGGGTTAAAGGAAGGGGGAAGAGGATTACATTTGAAAGTGGGAACCAAGCGTATGCATGGATGCTGCTTTTTCAGTTTTACACTGATTTCATTTTTTAAAATTTTACCAGAAACTGAACTTCATGGTTTTTTGTTTGTGGCTCAAGCCACAAACCTATAACTCACTTTGTCGGTCGGTCGGTCGGTCCAAAATTGTCGCACATTTTGACAAAATGTCGCACTTCAAATCGAGGCTACACTTCAAATTGAGGCCGCTCTTTAACATGATGTATTTTAAAAGCGTACAAAATAATAAACATACGTAATACAGACACTACAACAGACACGACGAGTATGCGGTGCTTCTTTTGATGAGTATAAGTAGGATACATAGTTTTAAATGTTTTCCAAAAGATATAAAAAGTTACGAAAAGGTGCAGAGACAACATTCTGGTTTACAGATTAAAATTATTGAAAAGCCAGGGGAGGTGACTCATGGTTGGAGTGGTAAAAATAGACCGCGTGCCACAAACTATTGCGATTTCGCGCTTGTTTTTAAATTCATCCCCCAAAAACTCATCCACAAGCGATTTTGGGACGTTTTGAACTTGGCTGTTCTATCCCGGAAGTCTCTCTCGGGTTAACTGGAAACCAGCATGGTGATGCCATATTGTTTTCAAAAGGCAATGTGATCATTTTATAAGACTTATCAGACTTGAACTATCTCTGTCCGCAGGGGTGCCAGATGTCCGATTCAGATTTAGCTCGAACTCAAGATTTGATTTCAGATTTGTAGGCAGTAGGTTGCTGGCACCCCTGTGTCCGTCGTTGTTGCTGTCCGTCTGCTCGCTATCTCTCTTGCGATGCCTCCCTGAATGGTCCAACAGGGGTTCTGCCGTCTGTACCCTGCCAACAGGGTGGGCCCTGTCTGCGGCCTCCTGGACCCCTGTCTTTCAGTGTTTTGTCATTCTGGGGAGTTGCACCCATCAGGGCTACCACTCGTCCATCAAAACAAGGGGTCCCAGGGACTCCTTCACTTACAGTATAGAGGGTCCTAGAGGAGGGATAGAGTCCCAGTGGCATTGCGAATGCTAAAAAGATTTTTTTCTAGTGCATCCCTGGGACCCCCAGCACATTCTTTTAGAGGGTCCTTTAGAATTTTAGTGCTTCATAGACCCTCAAATGGGGGTCCCTGGGAGCCCTAACCCATGCGTATGTAAGTTTGAGGGTCAAGTGCTTGAACCTTAAAGTGTGAATCTGAATGTAAAGGGGGGGGGGGGGGTATTATTAAGTGTGTGTGTGTAGTATGATTTATCATCTTTCCATAGACAGTTGGGTCAATTATGAAATAAATGAAATTATTATACCATTTTTCTATGCTTTTTCTTTTAACTTAAGTGTGTTTGCATGCATCCAAGTGTGCATGCCTGTGTGCATATGTACGTGAAGTGCAAAAAAATTACTTTTTTTAGGGCTAAGATAAATCCCTATCTTTTTAACCCTTTCACCGCCAGCTGTTCTTCAGCCCAAAATACCATTCACAATAACTGGGTAGAGAGAAAAAAAAGTATCAGCTATATTGAAAATTCCTCTGTGACATTTTAACATTAGGCCAATCCTTGCCTCCCAAATGAAGAAAATAGGGTCTTCGGATAACAGGTCCTGATTTGATGCCTTTAAGTCACATGGGTGGTAAACCATTGTGGTGCATAAATAAATGACGTTGGCGGTGAAAGGGTTAATATTGTTTTTTCCTTTTTTTTCCCAGATTCTTCCAACCAACCCACCCAGTCAGCGGAATTAGATTGCCAGCAACCACTTACCACCATTCCTACGACCACCACCACCACCACCACTCCCACTGAAGAGGAGGTGAAAAAGTCTGAGGATACGAAGGGAGACACAGAAAATTCGGAGGAGAAAGAGGAGGAGAAGAAAGTCAAAGAGAAGGCGGAGAAGAAGGAGGAAGAAGCTTAAGAACGCTATATTAAAAGAAAGACCGTGTGTTTTGAGGAGAAGGAATCTCGAGAAAAGGGGTTGATAACGAGAGAAAATGGTCAGAACTGACGGAGGGAGAGAACGGCGGAAGACAAAGAGGTTCAGAAGAGAAATTTGAGATAGATAATGTGGAGGAAGAGAGCTCAAACTCAAACACAACTTGATTATCTCTGATAAGAGAAACTGCAAGTGGTAATGACTGCAATTTTTACATTAAAACAAACAAAAGACATATCATTATAAAGCATATAAAAATGCTAAACTGGATACAAAGATATAGGCCTACCTGCCTGCACATAATCAAACACCCAATAACATAAAGTAAAAAAAAAAAATTTTTTTAAATTAAAAACATGCTAAATACGAAACATTGCACAGTATAATCACATCAACACAAACTCACACACAATGATATAGTTTCATGCTAAAAATGAAACAGTGATAAGTCACATCTTTAAAATGCGAAGGAATCTCGAGAACAATGGTTGATGAAGACAGAACGGAGAAGAAAAACAAGGGGTGAGATAGAGAGAAGAAGAAGAAGAACAGGATGCGAGTCAGCGACTTGCAGACATTTTTTTCAGAATGATGCACAGTGTTCTAAGTGCTGTATGTCTGCTCAAACACACTAGTTGATAGGCTACGAGAGCTGAGGCTACGAGAGCTGATGGTAGAGTGACTTCCCCTGTTTGACCAATTGAATGGTCAACCTATGGCGATATGTTTCACGCCAGAGGGCAGTCAATGCACTAGGGGCTTATCACGCGATTTTCTTACTTGGGCGTAGTGAGAGAGAGAGTGATGGTAGGACCACTCACTGTCTCTCTCTCTTTCTTTATCCCCAACTAATAATATAGAGAGGATTAGCCCCACACGAGCGTCATGCCCTCTGGTATGAGAAAAATCGCAATAAGTCTCTCATTAGGCAAGATCACTCCCACACACCATGAAATTACTCCCCTTAATTATTTCTGAACTATTGTTGCTATCGTTGTTGTTGGTTACTGTTGTTAAGACTTTGCACTTGTTCTTTGTTGACAAAACATCGACTGTAGGTTTCTTTGTTGTTGTTGTTGTATTCTGTTTATTGTCTGTACTCACCAAGTCCTCACCCATTTTTTCGTGTTTTGTTGTTGTTCTTCATATGATGCACTGTTTCCCAATTCTAATTTCTATTTTTCATCATCATCACCATCCTTATCAACATCATCATTATTATCATCATTGTTATCATTATCATCATCGTCATGACCATCATCATCATCGTCATCACCACCATTATCATCATTATCATTATCACACGTGTGGGGGGTGGGGGGGGGGTTGTGATGTGTCCAGGTCATGCTTTAATTTTAGTTTGATCAGTGAGTCTTAATAATTAATATAATGTTCATAATGTATATAATTAACATAATGTTTATCATATAGTAAAAAGCTAAGTGTCCGTGTGTGTGTGTGTGTCTGAAACACAGAACGGGCCTTATAACTCCGCCGTTTTTCGACCGAATCGCTTCAAATTTGCTGTGAGCCCTAACGGGGCGATGGCAACGGCAACCGAGGCGGCCGTGTCATTTGCGCGGTTTCGCAAATGCGCGAAACGCGTATCCGCCGGAATTCCGGCGCCCATATCTCCGGCATTTCTGGACCGATTGCCTTCAAATTTGGCAGGTAGATGACCGGGGACGGTGCCTATCGGAAGCGAATCGGTTCAGGAACGCGCGCGCTATACGCCGCTTCACCTTTTCACGAATAACTCCGCCGTTTCTTCACCGATTCGCCTCAAATTTGCTGTCAGGCTTGCTATGGCCGGGGCAAAGCCTAGCAGCAAATTGGAAGAGAATCGGGAGAGCGCGTCACTCTCAGAGCAGCGCCAACGTGAAACGGGGCCTTATATTTCCGCCGTTTCTTAACCGAATCACTTCAAATTTGCTGTACTCAGCGTTACCAGTACTTGGCGTTACCGTTACTAGGCGTTGCCAGTACGGTGCATTGCCAGTACTAGGCGTTGCGCTAGTAATGACTAATTTAAAGTAATATAATGTTTTGTGTCATGATCATCTTCTTCCTGTACTTGTCTGTCTGTTTGTCTGTTGACAGCAGCCAAATGTTCTTTTATGCACTGTTTTAAAGGGACAATAAATGATTTGATTTGATTCATCATCGTCATCACCATCATCGTCATCATCATCATCATCATCATCAAAGCCTCATTATGGTCATTGTCATTATTTCGTTATCAAAAGATCACTTGTGCAGCTTCCTCAACACCAAACACATCCTCTGTTGTAAGTAATGCCTTGGATGTGAGGGAGAGACGAAATGGTGTTCAGGAGGAAACAATGTTGTATGGCTTTGTTTAGGCAGCAAAAACAATTTGAGCAACGATGATGAAGCGCTAATTAACTGGCGCTCATATATTTTGTATAACAGATTTTTGAAAAGAAGCAAAAGACTTTATTTCTCGTTGGCTTATTGATAGAGTAGATGTCGTTGTTGATATTCTAGTTGGTGTTTTGTTTGTAAGTTTGTGCGTGTTTTTCTTCCTCTGACAAAGATCTCAACATGCACAATTGTTGCCATAACTCATATTAGTGACCCAAATACATTTAAAAAAAATTATCTTTCATTTTGCCTTCCACTAAGAAGATAATGTTTTGGGGTTGTTTTTTCTGTGAAACGTGTGTTATTGTGTCCAAGGTTTGATTATTATCATCATTATTATATTATTATTTGCATTGTTACACATCTTGTGTTTTTATGTCTATTGGTGCTGTTGGAGAATTACTGTTGTGTTCACATTTTTGTTGCAGTTAGATATGTTTTTGAATTTAGAAGACAATTTTTTTTTTTTAAGATGATGATTTATTGGTGCTTTGATTGTCTTTTCATTTTGTTTCTTTCGTTAGGATGTTTGTCGTCATTAAAAGGGCACCCTGACGGATGAGTTTTTACGAAAAACACGTCGAGATCACCAGGAAAACACCCTTTACAGAGATCGCAACACTCACTTTGCTCTGGTTTCCTAGAAATCAAACCGTCAAATCGGCAATTCCTCCTTGGCGGGGGTGCTGGAAGTCAGATTTTGTCAGTGGCTCTTTTCTAATGGCTGCCTGACTTAGACCAAATCGTTTGCACGAAATGTCCACAATACAAGCCTTTTTATACAGTTTAACAAAAGGAGTTTCGCTCACAACAAAGGAAATAGCTCCTTTTTTTTTTTTACTGCATTACAAAAGAAAGAAAAGCTTCAACCACTCTGAGTGGCCTCCACCCACCTCGTCCAAAATGGCTTCTCTCTCCGGCAACTCCGCCAAGGAGGAATCGCCGTTTTGACGGTTGAATTTTTTAGGAAACCAGAGCAAAGTGAGTGTTCCAATCCTTGAAAATGCTGTCTTTCTGGTGACCTCGACATGTTTCTTGCAAAAACTTCATCAAAACTCATCCATCAGTGTGCCCCTTTAAGATTATAGAATCTCATTTTTTAGTCCTTGTTGTTGTGGATTGATAATATGGAATCTCTTTTGCTGTATCTGCTTTTTACTGGTTTATCTTATTCGCTGATTGTGTTCCATAAATTGATGTTTCGTTGTATGTATTGCTGGTACCCACGTGTCGTCATATCCGGCACAAGGAGCGCCATATTATGGGAGACCGCCATCTTAGTCCTTACCTTTTTTTGAAAAATGCCAGATCGATGCTGCGTATTTGGCTGTTCCAATTCGAAACTTATCTAAACTGTATTTATAACATCTGGATGTTTTCTTTACACACATTTAGATAACATTTTCACTTTGTTTACACACAAATAAGGACTAAGATGGCGACACTTCCGTTGGAATGGTCGAGATGCGCACGCAGGTGGGTTGGAGCCATATCAAAGATGACAGGGAATTAACTCAAAACCACAGGTAAATCATTGTACATATGGAATTTTTTGTTTTGGTGGTAAGTTGGGGGAAAATTGGTCAATAATTCTTAAGATTTAGGCAGATAAGGACACTGGACTGGACACTGGACCCTTTAATGTCATTAACACTGGGTTCTCATGACATGGGGGAAGCATCATTTTCATTGCAAAACATTGGAGAACAAAAATAATAATAGAATATTTGAAACAAAGGGAACTAAAAAGAACAAAATTATTTGCAAATCAATTTCAAATTTAAGTTATATGAATCAAACCAAGTATTCTAGTATATAAAGTTCTCTATCACACACACACACACACACACACACACACACAGGGATGCATCTAGAGCGCGGCATTGCCGCAAAATTGTTGATGTTCCCGCAAAAATAAAAATATGCTGCGGGAAAATCCCCCCAAATTTTGTGAAATCCCGCAAACGAAAAAAATCGTTTGAAAATAACTTGTTCGGCACTAGGCCTAGATTGCATGGCTGCGTGGGCTGTACCGAGTCTGCATTTCCTTTCGACAGTAAAGAACGAGCATTTTGATTGGGTTTTAAAAATAGCATAGCCAATCAACGGCTTTCTCTTTAATTTACTATTTCCGGGCGCAGTGTAAGCGAGCCCGCTCAAAAATGGCATCGCTTCTGGATTATTTTACTGTGAGTGTGACTTCTAAAAAGAAAGAAAACAGTGCGACTGTGGAGTGCAACATTGATCAACAACCTTGTTGTTCCTCATCGGCAGTTAGTGATGACAACGGGGAAAGTTCATCGAATGACGAAGCATCGGATCAGGACTGTGATGTCACCGACGATCCCATTGCTAGTAGTGTCGCTCCACCACCTTTCAAAAAGCGAAAGCATGAGTTCATGGAAAGTTGGAAAAAAAGCAGACCTTGGCTAGAATTTGACAGCGAATCAAAAGCAATGTTTTGTGACTGGTGCTTACAAAACAAAAAGAACAATGCGTTCACCACAGGTTGTAAACATTTCCGCACTACATCCCTTGATCGACACGTTAACTGGCATTGACTTACCCCCGCCCCCTAACTATTTCCAGATCCCCCAAACTTTCCACACCAAGCGGGGCAATGCCCCCCAGTTTAGACATTTCTAGATGCATTCCTACACACACACATTATTTAGGCATATAAGAGAGAGAGAGAGAGAGATGCTTTGTATATGCGTTGTTGCTGGTTTTGTGTCATTCTTAAATACTATTTTTGATATCTACTTGATGAATATTTGATTGTAAAGTGCTTTGGGCTCATTTGAGGTAAAGCGCTATATAAATGTACTATTATTATTATTATTATAAGAGATTTCTTATTGAGGGGTCGTTTTCTTTATTGCTATGTATTCTGCGCATAACATGAAGACAAAGTTAATGTTAGTGATATTTTCTTTGCTCCATATTTCTCCACCTAATGTTCCCAAAACAAAGAGCCAACATTTTAACAATTTCACCGCCAGCCATATTTCAGCCCAAAAATGTCCATTAAATTTACCTGGGTAGAGAACAAAATCCATCTGCAGTATTGGGGATTCTTCTGTGACATCTATAAAATAAGGTCTATCCTTACTTCCCAAAACTAAGACAATAGGGTCTTTGGATAATAGACCCCAATTTGATGCCTTTTAGTGACATAGGTGTTAAATCACTGTGGTGCTAAAATGCGACTTTGGCGGTGAAAGGGTTAAATGTTAAATATGCAGAGAATGACAGTTTCTGAATAATGTTGAGCTTCATAATGACGATTGAATATTTTTTTTTAAAAGTGCTATTTGTCATAATCACAGTATCCCTTACTTTCTTAAATGTTTCGACTTGCTTTACCTCCGCTCTGTTTCTCTTCTCTCTCTCTTGCCATTAGGTCTGTTTCTGCTATATTCCATTTATGTTATCCGTGTGTGTTCGCTTTGTATTGTGTTTTTTGTTTGAATGCAAACGTGTGTGCGCGCTTTGATTTGATTTCTATCAAGATTCAGCGCCGTATAAATACTGTATGTTGTTGTTGTTTTTGAATGTGAGGTAAGGGTGTGTGTATTAAAAATTTCATATATATGATACTGTTGTACCTGGTGGGGGGGGGGGGGGGGGGTGGCAGAAAATAGAGGATGTTAGAGATGTTACGCCTTCTGGGCCATTTACCTGATGGAAATAACATCTCATAATTATACTGTTCAAAAAAAGATACGGACCACTATTCCTGAACGTAATGTCACATCCCTTGCTGATACACTGGACGGGTACTGTGCAGTTATTGCCCCTTTGAATGAGAATGGACTGTCCAATGAACAGCCTTTAACTAAGTTTAAGGTGTACCAAGTTTTAACATTCTGGATTCTTCCATTTATACATTTTTGTCCAGTATGCAAATAAATAGCAACAAGTTCAAAGTAATGGTTTGTTGCGTTTCTTTTTTGGAACAGTATATGTTATATTAAAAAAAAGTCCCATGAAGTCAGTGTGTACCGAGCTTTCTTGTGTACTGACACTGACACATACGTTTGCGTCATGTGTTCGCTGTGCCTTGTCAGAACTTTTTTGTTGTATTGGTAAATGTCTCTTGAATTTTGAGGACCGCTGTGTTGTATGTTTCTTCTTGAAATGCGCTGATTGTCTTCGTCATTTTACTTACGTTCTTCTTTATTTCTTCGTTTTATTTTTTATGTTTTTTGAAGAGGCAGCTTTAAAACTCTTTTTTTTTTAACCCTTTCACCGCCAGCCATCTTTGAGCCAAAAATTTCCATTAAACTTATTTGGCTACAGAAAAGATTTCGTCAGCAATATTGTGGGATTTCTCTGTGACACGTTTAGAATAGGGTCAATCCTTACTGCCCTAATTTTAGGAACACAATATCATTGAATAACAGACCCTGATTTCAAGAGTTTTTATGACATGGTTTTTAAATCATTGTGGTGCAAAAATGCGACATTGGCGGTGAAAGGGTCAAAAGCAGCAGAGATCACACAGTCATATGACTATTTCTGTATCGTGTTTGAATTTATTATTTTCAATTGCTTGAATGTCGTCACTTGTATGCTGGTCGGTCGTTTCCCACAATGACTGTCAGATAGCAGAGGGGGCAGATACTATTCCGGAGGGCTGGGCGAGAATTTGTTTATAGCGGAGAAGCCTTGCCCAGGGTACATCCCCACTCTCTCGGCCAAAAGGGATTTGAGGACAACAGCTGGCGTTGGGGAAGGTCCCCAAAGGCCAGCCCATCCCTTTGGCTGCAGCACCAGAGCCGGTGCAAGGGCCCCCTCGTTTGAGAGTCATAGTCTTCTACAAGAGACTAAAACTGTACCATGATTTTCCATTGTAGAAAATCATCTATTGTACAGCTCTCATGTTACTGTTGGCCCCTACTACAGGCTGATGATAAAAAGCCATTTGAGTAAAGGGAATGTAGTCACTATCATTCAGTTAAATGTAGAAAATAAAAATGCTGCATCAGAGATTTCTAAAACTTATTTAACCTTTACCGGACTTCTGGAGTCGCCCACGACCCCTTGACACACAAAACATGTTATATCTCTAAAACTATTTAAGCAATCTTCATGAAATTTCATGACTTTGTCAAAAACGTAAATGGCTTTAAGTGTGTTAAATTTCATTAATGTATAAAATATAAATGACGTAATATGACGCGTAATTTTGATATACCTGTCCGGATGACGGGGTGTCTCCCACGACCCCTACTTTAAAGAGCACTGCAGTGCATTGAGTAGGGGTCATGGGAGACCCCCGCCATCCAGACAGGGATAAACACATGGTGACTCATTGACAGGTAGGGGTCATGGGAGACCCCCGCCATCCGGACAGGGATAAACACATGGTGACTCATTGACAGGTAGGGGTCCATGGGAGACCCCCGCCATCCGGACAGGGATAAAACACCTAGGAATTCGCTCTTTGCTGAGTAGGGGTCGTGGAAGACCCCCGCCATCGTGTCTGTGTAGTCAAAAGCATGATCCGGTAAAGGTTAAGCATACTACTTCAGCATCTAAAGAAAAGAGAACTATAAACCTCATACATTGTTAAAGCAAGGTTATGCACATTGTGCACAATATCATCCAATTTACAAAATTTGAAGTTAAAACTTTTTTTTTCATTTTTAAAATGTTTTATGGTTTAAACATTCTTTGAAGCCAATGAGTTCTTATATAAGGCTTCCAGCTCTATAAGTTTGTTGTGGAATAAATATCTTTGGTGTTTACAAGATTTTGTCTCTTGTTAATGTGTTTGTACGTGTGTGAGTGAGAGAGATTATTTTGTGAGATTGCATATTTCTTATGTTTATGTGAGATTAGTAAATTGTGACGGCACCACGAAAGGGACATTAAGTGTCCAAAATGACCATTCTGAGAAACTTATACAGTTAGAAACTTCAGACGATTCTCTTTCTAATAATACAAGAACCATTCTTGTATACTTTTCCCGTTGTAGAGTTATGAGCATTTAAATTTGGTAGGGTGACTGTCGGCCATTTTGAGAAATCACAATCTAAAGTTTAGCCTAGCTGAAGAAAATGCAACCACCCCCTACTAATTTTAATGCACTTTTTGGAGTATTTGTCCTTTATAAATATGAAAGATTGGATGTTAGAGAGCACGAAAATACCATAACTCAAAATTGGCCCCCAAAACATTATTTTTGACTTTGCAAGCCTGTTGTGAGAAACTAGCCCAGCGAAACAAAAACAATTCCCTGAGAGCTGTACAATAATTAAAAAAATTACGATAATGGAAAATCATGGTGCAGTTGACTCATTCCTCCCTGCATCTGACGACTTGTGGGGCACACTAGTGCAGTCCTTGCACCCGACAATATTTGTCCCTCTTAATCTGCAAACTATCATTGAATAAAGTAAGCTTATTCTGAAGCTATTTGCGTCAGAATGATTGCTAAACTCATTGCGCAGATACACTGTTGGGTGGGGGTTTTTTTTTGAACTTTCTTTTTTTTTCCCCCACATTATTTCACAAGGAAGAAAAACAAATAATAGGCAAAAATCAAATAAATACATACAGAAGACAAACAAACATATTTACACACAACTGTGCCGTGGAAGTCATTGAAAAATGTTATCACAACATCTTGAGGTAACAATTTATCATCACTATGTGGAGTAACTAAAAACAAAGAGCTCAACATTTCAAATTGTGAGTTTCAAGCTCTGAACAACAGGTATTACTCAGCATATTTTAAAATGTTTAAAAAACAACAGCCGAAAGTTCATATATATCAAACTAATCATTACTAGGTATCTTAGTAAAAAAAATTATAATATCAATTTATATCATTGAATATTGCAGTGAATGGAGCCCACCTGGCAGCAAAATCATTATACAATAATTGATTTCAATAGTGTTGTTTTCGTTCCCCAGCCAAAACACTCTGCTCGCACACCCAGTGCCATGTGAACATTTCGCAAGGCCTTGGGTGGGAAAAGTGATTGGTTGGCCTTTGGGGACCTTTCCCCAACACCAGATATACTCAAACCCTTTTGGCCTAGTGTTGTGGAATTCTGATCGCTTCTCGGCCTTTTTAGGCTAAGACAGTGATTCAGGAACAAAAATTTTTGTTTATACCCTGGTTGGTTTGTTCAGCCCGTCGTACATGGCGAAAGCCGATACACGACGTTAAACTGAACTTCCATCCTAGTGAGTGGGGATGCACCCTGGAAGAGGCATCTCCACTAGAAGCAAATTCTGACCCAGTCATCCGGAATAGCAACTGCTCTTGCTATCTGCCATACAATTACTTTTGACTTGAAAAAAAACACCAAAAGGCGCAGAGTTTATTCTTCCTTTGACGAACTTAATTGTGGACTAAAAGTATAATTGTGTAATTTTTAAAAAATGTGCATGCCTGGGTTAAAAGTTAGCATGATGAGTTTTAGTGTTGTGGGCATTTGTTTTCTGGCACCACGCACTCACACACATACATACACACGCACTGCGCACACACACGCACAAACATCCCTCTCTCTCTTTCTCTTACCCTGCCCCCACCCCCCCTGCCCCCCACCCCCTGCCCCCCACCCCCCCCCCCCACACCCCTGCCCCCCCTCCCTCCCTTTTTCCACAGTTCTGAAAATATAGGCTGAGAGAGGTAACATAACAGACCTGAGAGAGAGAGAGAGAGAGAGAGGAGAAGAGAGAGAGAGAGAGAGAGTTGGGGTTAGTGTTATGGTTATGGACTTTTAAAAAAAAAAATTGGAGATAAGGTACTCTCTCTCTCTCTCTCTCTCTCTCTCCTCTCTCTCTCTCGCTGCTCCCGCTCCCACCCCCCTCCCCCCTCCCTCATATGACAGCTAGGGCCACAACAGGGTGAGGCCAACTTATAATAAGAATTATCACCATATGGTCCGAAAATAAAGGTTGGGGTGGGGAGGGGGGTGGGGGTGGCAGAGAGGAGAGAGGGAGAGAGAGAGAAGATGAGAGAGAGAGAGAGAGAATAGTTACTACATACAGTAGCCAAATTGATTTGAAAGCAGAGGCCAGGTAAGGTCAAAGAGATTACTGGAGCTGGGAAAACGCTGTGAGGCAAACTTTGTAAGAAAGCATTACCATAATCTCTCTCTCTCTCTCTCTCATCTCTCTCGTCTCTCTCTATCTCATCTATCTCTCTCCTCTATCTCTCTTCTCGTATGTGTGTGAGTGTGTTCAATGTGTGCGAGCATAGTAAGGCCTAATAACTCCGCCAGAGTTGTCTTCCCTTTGTCATTGAAGTTGTCTGCCCTTTTTAATTGAGCGTGCGACTCTACATGCGATCATTGAGAACCTCATGAATATGCATCAGCCTAACAGACTGGTGACCTGACATGTTAGCCTACAGAGTTAGGCTGTGACTGGTGTCTCTCTCTCTCTCTCTCTCTCTCTCTCTCTTTTTCTCTGCCTTGCACGGCTTCCAATTTTGTTTCCACATACTATCTCTTTTTGTCTCTGTCTTTCGCCCTGTCTTTTCCTGCCTCTCTCCCTGCTCTTTGTCTCTGTCTGTCTGTCTCTCTCTCTCTTTCTCTCTCTCTCTTAACAATGTCTCCACCTGTCTCTCTCTCAGCTTCTTTTTATTTATTTCATTACATAGAAACAGAACTCTCCCCCCGCCCTTCCCCCTTGGTGTGTGCATGTGTCAGCAGACTTGATTCATGGTTTTAGAATGCCTCAATCTGGTGTAGGCTAGAGGGTTAGGTAAATAGTTCAAGTACAGAAAAAGTGAAATTTGTGGTTGTCCCAAATACAGACTCTCATAGTAGCAAGTTGCAGATTTGCACGAGCGATAGATTTGCACCCGACAGGCCTACTGTGTGTGTGCCTAGCAGTAGGCCTATTGGTTCTACCACACTTTCTCCACTGAAGTTCGTGTCGTCTGCTAAACCTCATTATTCTCTGCACCCGACAGGCCTACTGTGTGTGTGTGCCTAGCAGTAGGCCTATTGGTTCTACCACACTTTCTCCACTGGAGTTCGTGTCGTCTGCTAAACCTCATTATTCTCTCTCTCTCTCTCTCTCTGCTTTACTCACACTTGCATTGTCCTTCTCTCTCACATACTATCTCTTTTTATTTGTTTCTTTCTTTCTGTTGCTTTCTGTCTCAGTCTCTGCTTTCAGTCTCTCTCTCTCTCTATCAGCTCCATCTGTCTCTCAGGTTCTTTTGTTTCATTGCACAGAAACAAAACTATTTCTTTCTCCCCCCCCCACCCACCCATCCTGGGTGTGCACTGCTAATTTTTATATTTTATGATGTTTAGCATACGAATAGCATGCAGAAGATTTGGAGAATTTTGAAAGTCAAATTTTACATTAAAGTTGTGTATTACGCTTCTGCAAAGAGTATTGTGAAGAAAACAAATTTTGTGTTGTCTTATACTAAGAAAAAAACAGGCGTGAATTGTATGATGATAAAACACTTGACAGGGCTTCATCGTTATTTTGGCTTCTTTTTTTTAAAAGTGTACAACCACCATTACTAAACCTTTGCAAAATCACAGAAGTGCATTGCTAAACTTTTGCAAAACAACAGCAATTGCATCGTTAAAAAAATAAATACTGCATTCATCATAAAAATGACAACAAAAAATAAAAGGACTGCACACATAACATTTTTCGTCCTCACCTTTTAGGTGGGAAAAACCTGTACAGGGTCTCAAATGGCACACCGTTAAAGGGGCACCCTGACGGATGAGTTATTGTAAGAAACACGCTGAGGAGTTTTACTCACAACAAAAGAACCAGCTCATTTTTTTGTTTACTGCACTACAAAAAAAAAGAAAAACGCTTCAACCACAATGACTGAGGTGGTGTAGAGTGGCACAGTGGTATTGCGTTCACTTCGTGTCAAGTAAACCCGAGTTCGAACCTGGGTACAAGGGATTTTTCCTCTCATTCTGCACTAAACCGTAAGGTCCTGTGTGCCCATGCACTTAGCATATGTTAAATCCAATGGCGACGAAAAAGTTGTAATTTTGTCAAAATTCCTCCCCCCCCCCTCCTCCCTCATCAGTGACAATAATCGCATGCCAATTGTATATTCACCAAACCCTTTATTTTGAAGAAATACTTACGGATGGATTTTACATTCTTCTATCCTCACGTTCATTTATCACTATGTTTGACCCCACCCCTTCACCCCTGACCGTGTTGTCTGCTTAAACCTTTGCAAAATCACGGGGGTGGGGGGGGGGCGGGGGGGGTGTTGGGGGTATTGTACACTGGCATTGTAAATTCATACCCTTGACCCCCCCCCCCCCCCTTTCTTTTTCATTGATACACACACTACCATTGAGAGACTCATTAATATGCGTTAGCCTAGCAACTGACCAAAACAGTTAGGTAGGCTTAGTGATGTTACTCTCTTTGTGCTGTGGTGTTGAGCTATGGAAGCAGGATCAACCCCTGTAGGCCTAGGCGTAGTGCAAAGGTTAGCAGACGGACACAATCAGTTGACAGTGAAAGATGAATATGAGCCAAGTTGGTTCTTTTCAGTTTTATTCACACAACCGTAGGCTGAGCCTACCCTACTCTCTTTGTGTTTATGACTCTCTATCTCAAAAGTCGAAGTCTGGTTTCTTTCAGTTTCATGACAACATTAGGATCACAAATACTTTGGAAGACGAATCTCATCTGCTTACAGAACTAAACCGTGAACATGTTCAGCACTTTACTGTGTTGAACTTCTTTTTTGTTCTTGTCTGAGCGGTCGATGACGAACGTATTTCATGACACGTTGAAGCATCAACCAATAATTTGTGGAAACTGAAAAAAAATTAAAACAAATTGTGCCAAATGGTTGCTTGTGATGTGTAGTTGTGGATACAAGTTTAATTTTGATTTTAGAGTCATTCTTGCATTTTTTATGACCTTTTGAAAAAAATCAATAAGGACGTTCTTTTACTGTTTTTTCAAAAAACACGTCAACCCGCGGGCAGACAACAACAAATGCAAAATGATCCATGCAAATTTGGAGCAATGTGTGACTTAACCTATTCTTTGAACTAATTAACTTTTTATTTCAATCAGCTATGTTACTTAAAAAATAAAACAAATTTACTTCAAAATGTTCATTAAAATACTGTCAAGGGAGATAATAAGGGGAAAAAACATTTGTCTTCACCACTTGAAGACTGCCTTTTGAGAGTTATTAGTTAATAAATAGCCTTTCCAACTGCATAGATCTATTTGTCCTGTACACACATACAGTGATACACACACACACAGTGACATACACACACACACACACACACAAATAAAAAGCCATTGACATTGCAAGCAAACAAACAAACAAAAAGCCCACTTGAACAACATAATAAGTAGATGTGTGTTTCACGAACATCTCTTAAACTCTTTACTTGTGTATCCCTAAACTTAAAACTGGACAGGGCCTCATAAAATCAAAAACAACACAGAGCAGGACTGTGGGACAGGCCCAGGGCCACTCCCGCCAGTAGGAACGACGGAATTAGGTCAAGCCGCAGCGATTTTTCTCGTTGAAAATCCGAACCGCGATTTTGGCTATGTGCCAAACGGTCACTTCCTTTGCTTGTTTTTATTGGTGGTTATTCTTGGCGCTGACCATTCCGAGTTTCTTTCTTTCGGGAAGCAGACACCTACTCGGTCATTCGGGAACGATCTTTTTTTACGCTAAGACGGCCGATCGCGAGAGACAAGCGATCCAATATTTGGGTCCAATTCATTCGTTTATCATTTCTGAACGGTAATTATATAATTCTTTAAAACAAATGCTTAGTTACATTTAATTATTTTTCTACAAGTACACCAAATTTGGTGCATCTAGAATAAATCTCAATGCTGCTCAAGGTCTCCACAAGTCGGGAGGTGTTACGTCGAAGACCTGTCTGACATGTTTTCTGTCACGCGCATGTTGATGTTGCGATCTTGTGAGTCGCACAAAAAGCTTAGGCCTAATCTGTCTAATGTTTGGGGTTGATGTTGCCCCTTTGAATAAGCTTTATTTTGGTACCAATGTTTTGTTTATTGGTAAAAAAAAAAAAAAAAGTTATGGCTGTTTTATTCATCCAAACCTTGATACGGTAAGGGCCGGTAACCTTGATCAACTTTTTCTTATATAGCTCATGCTAACAATGTTTCACGAACTAACATTTTAAAACGTCGTAACTTTCTCAATTTTCGACCGATTTTGATAATTTGGGTATCATTTTAAAGGTCTTGTCGGGCTCTTTCCAATGATATAAATTTCATTAGGATTTGACAAAAATATTTTTTTTAAATTTTATAACCACCCTACGCGCCAGTTATGTTAATATTTTGCGCCATGATTCCCTTGATGATTTGACCAGTATAGCGCAATAAAAACGTTCAAGAGCCATGAACAATGTTTTGTAAATGGTACAGAGTCAATATAAATCTAAAGAAAACTAATACAAATCGATAAAAACCTGTCTGGCTCATGATTTTGTCCAGAAGTTTCAGTAAACACGTTTACCGGAAGTGCGCGAAAGACGTCTTTTAAGCGCAAAATTATGGGGTCAGATAGGTCAATTTGTTTTGTCTATTTACCAAAATGAACAATTTTCTACATGACCTGCTCAATTTGTTTGAATGTTTTAAGGTTAAAATCATTAAATTGAACCTAAACTATACTAAAAACAGTATCTTGACTGGGAGACTTATTCATAAATTAGAAAAAAACAAAACTGACGAACTAAACATTCAAGACAAAATGGCACCTGCATCAGGCCTCACTAATTTTAGGAATCTCCGACAATTTGATGTGTCCTCGATCTTCATTGGTCACTTTTTTACCACCCGGGTCGTCAGTAAGCTCTCAATGTTAGCAGGAAAATGATAGGTGGAGCGCCCAATTTCTCTGACGAAACTAAGGATAACTCTTTTCTATTCCAAGGGACATAACTCTTGTGGTTGGTCCTAGAGGTTAGCAACTCGATTACTAAAACAATGTTTACGCCTGTTAGTATTACAACGCTGTATATGTAATTTTTCCCTCTTGATTTCTAGTGCTGTTATAAATGGATAGTGTAAAAAGAGAATCAATGCTAATGTCATCTAAGTTGTTAAAAAATTTGTACATCTGTATAAGGTCTCCCCTAGCACGTCTTCCTTTTAATGAATGAAGGTTTAAAAATGTTAATCTATCTTGGTAATTAAAATCTTTACAACTTTTAACCATTTTAGTTGCTCTCCTCTGTACCCTTTCAATAGAAGCTGACTGACGTTTTAAATACGGGTACCAGATGATATTACCATACTCTAAATGTGAACGTACCAATGATTTGTATAGTAACAAAAATGTTTCCTTATCCAAACGAATGATTGTTCTTTTAATTATTCCCAACATCTGATTTTGCCTTATTTATCCCTTTATGGATATGTGTATCAAAAGTAAGATTATTGTCAAATATGACTCCAAGGTCTTTTTCCTCAGTACATGCATTTATCTTTTGCTCTTCTTGATCAATTTTCATAACATAATCATATTCTGGATTCTTTTTGCCTACATGCATTTATAACTTTGCATTTTGACACATTAAAATATAGGTTCCAGTCGTCAGTCCACTTCTGGAGGTTATTCAAGTCACTTTGCATAGTATTGTTTTCTGTTGTATTGTTATAAATCTTTGTGTCGTCTGCAAATATTTTGCATGTGCTTTGTATAAAATTTGGTAAATCATTGATAAATATTGTAAATAAGACTGGTCCGAGGATACTGCCCTGGGGGATACCACTTAAAACATCATTTTTTTCAGAGTATTCTGAACCAACTCGAACACTTTGTTTTCGTCCACTTAAAAATGATCGAACCCACTGAAACTATCGCAGATACCATATGCATTCATTTTTAGAAGAAGTCTTTCATGTGGTACTGTATCGAAGGCCTTTTTTAAATCAAGATAAATAACATGAAGTGCAGATCCGTTATCCAAAACACTGGTAAAATAATCCATAACTTCTAGTAGTTGAGTGACGCAAGATCTTTTTCTTCTAAAGCCATGTTGACATTTCGTATATAATTCATTTTCTGTCATGTGGGAAACTATTTCATCCTAATAATAAACTTTTACGTTGATCCTGTCTTCACTACCATTGAGCTCTAATAATAAACTTTTACTTTGATCCTGTCTTCACTACCATTGAGCTCTAATAATAAACTTTTACGTTGATCCTGTCTTCATCTCACCACTACCATTGAGCTCTAATAATAAACTTTGACATTGATCCTGTCTTCATCTCACCATTCTGCCACTGAGCTCTAATAATAAACTTTGACATTGATCCTGTCTTCACTACCATTCTGCACTGCTGATAAACTTTTACATTGATCCTGTCTTCATCTCACCACTACCATTGAGCTCTAATAATAAACTTTGACATTGATCCTGTCTTCACCACCATTGAGCTCTAATAATAAACTTTTACATTGATCCTGTCTTCATCTCACCACTACCATTGAGCTCTAATAATAAACTTTTACATTGATCCTGTCTTCACCACCATTGAGCTATAATAATAAACTTTTACATTGATCCTGTCTTCATCTCACCACTACCATTGAGCTCTAATAATAAACTTTGACATTGATCCTGTCTTCACCACCATTGAGCTATAATAATAAACTTTTACATTGATCCTGTCTTCACAACCATTGAGCTCTAATAATAAACTTTTACGTTGATCCTGTCTTCACTACCATTGAGCTCTAATAACAAACTTTTACATTGATCCTGTCTTCATCTCACCACCACCATTGAGCTCTAATAATAAACTTTTACATTGATCCTGTCTTCATCTCACCACTACCATTGAGCTCTAATAATAAACTTTTACTTTGATCCTGTCTTCACCACCATTGAGCTCTAATAATAAACTTTTACTTTGATCCTGTCTTCATCTCACCACTACCATTGAGCTCTAATAATAAACTTTTACTTTGATCCTGTCTTCACCACCATTGAGCTATAATAATAAACTTTTACATTGATCCTGTCTTCATCTCACCACTACCATTGAGCTCTAATAATAAACTTTTACATTGATCCTGTCTTCACTACCATTCTGCACTGCTGATAAACTTTTACATTGATCCTGTCTTCACTACCATTCTGCACTGCTGATAAACTTTTACATTGATCCTGTCTTCACTACCATTATGCTCTGCTAATAAACTTTGACATTGATCCTGTCTTCACTACCATTATGCACTGCTGACAAACTTTTACATTGATCCTGTCTTCACTACCATTCTGCACTGCTGACAAACTTTTACATTGATCCTGTCTTCACTACCATTATGCACTGCTGACAAACTTTTACATTGATCCTGTCTTCACTACCATTATGCACTGCTGACAAACTTTTACATTGATCCTGTCTTCACTACCATTCTGCACTGCTGATAAACTTTTACATTGATCCTGTCTTCACCACCATTGTGCTCTAATAATAAACTTTTACATTGATCCTGTCTTCACTACCATTCTGCACTGCTGATAAACTTTTACATTGATCCTGTCTTCACTACCATTATGCACTGCTGACAAACTTTTACATTGATCCTGTCTTCACTACCATTCTGCACTGCTGATAAACTTTTACATTGATCCTGTCTTCACTACCATTCTGCACTGCTGATAAACTTTTACATTGATCCTGTCTTCACTACCATTATGCACTGCTGACAAACTTTTACATTGATCCTGTCTTCACTACCATTATGCACTGCTGACAAACTTTTACATTGATCCTGTCTTCACTACCATTATGCACTGCTGACAAACTTTTACATTGATCCTGTCTTCACTACCATTCTGCACTGCTGATAAACTTTTACTTTGATCATCTTAGCACTACCATTCTGCTCTGTTGATAAACTTACGTTGATCATGTCTTCTCTCTTGCAGCCAAGTACTGTGGGCACGCTCCAGACGTGCGGAATGCCATGATGGTGAGCAGCAGCGGTTCCATGCAGTACGGGGATGAAGTGACCTACGAGTGCCTCTCGGGGGCAGGAACCTTTACCATAGAGTGCACCGCCTCTGGCTGGTCGACCTTGCCAAACTGTGAAGGTAAGGCTGTCTGGTTCCTAGCTTTGGGAGTTATTGTTCTGAGATATGAATCATCTCTGTGTGTGTGTGTGGTGTGTGTGTGCATGTGTGTGTGTGTGTGTTTGTTTATGTGTGTGTAGTGTTGTGGTGTGTGTGTGTGTTTGTTTATGTGTGTGGTAGTGTGTGTGTGTGGGGGGGGGGGGGGTCAGTGGGCTCCCAACACATAAAAATCACGAACGACAACAGAAAAAAAACAAAAACAACAGAAAAAAAAAAAAAAAAATAAACCCCAAACAAAAAAAAAAAAACTAGAAAAACACAAATGGCATTGAACAAATGTGTAGAATGGTAGACTTCCCTTTGTAAAAGATTGTGCTTACTATCAGTTAAGTTTTTATAAATTTTATCTTTGAGTTGAAGACTCTCAAAAAAGAAACAAAAAGGGAAAACTTTCCTCTTATTTTTTAAATATGAAGAAAACCTCACCCTTTTTATTGAACTGAGAGACTGAGAATATGCTTATTGCGAGCATATATAAAAAACAAACAAACTGGAACTGCTGTGTAAAACCAGGCTGATTTGTTTTTCTCTTTGTCGTTTCAGCTGATGCTTCTTGCAGTGAACGGTCTGACATAAATCATGGCACCAAGCAGAATCTTGGCGATGGCTTCGATGCCATTGTGACGTATAGCTGTCTGTCCAGTTATCAGATGGTTGGCACCCCAACGCTGTATTGTCATGACAACGGGAGTTGGTCAGCTTCGGTGCCCCACTGCGAAGGTGAGCCTTTTGAATGGCGATGCTCAAAGCACCAACTGTCTGTGTTTCAAGAACATACACTGTGGGTATGACAGGGATGTGCAGCTGCTGTACGCTTATAGTATGAATTTGTGTTTGTTTGTTATTTAAACAAAACAATAACAATAAAAAAAAGTAACAGTTTCATGTATAATTTGATCAATTGCATATGTATGAATGTTATTTATGTGTTATGTATGAATGTTATTTATATGTACCTTAATATTATGATTAGCTCCTACATAATAAGATTGAGAGGCTCTGATGTGGTGGTGTGTGTGTGTGTGTGTGTGGTGTGTGTGTGTGTGTGTGTGTGTGTGTTGTGTGTGTGTGTGCATGCGTGTGTTGAATGTGTATGTGTGCACAATATAATGATTTTTTTCTTGTTTTAGAAAGCAAATGTTTGAATAACATTCCTTGTATGACTAAATAACTCTATCTTCTCTTTAGTTTTGAATGAAGTATTTCCAAATGGATTAATGTTTTTGTATGCAGAGCTATCATGTGGCTGAATATCTTCATTGATAAAAAAATTATGATGCATTTGTTTTAGTTGGCTTTTCTTATTGT
>CM065712.1:33495609-33511424 GCA_017654935.2 Phymorhynchus buccinoides
CAAGTTCAAATGAAGAATGAGTGAAGAGAAACACAGTCTTAATAGTTGAGAAGGAGGAGAGAGAGTCCTTGTGTAGAAATGCGATACCACCACCGCGAGCGAACTTTCCAGAGGGGTGGGGTTGGGGGAAAGAACGTAGAGCGTATCCAATTGGAGTTAGGTCACTACACTTAGCTTCATCTCCAGACGAACGGAGCCAAGTTTCGGTTAACAGCATTACGTCAATGTCATTGTCAGTGACGAAGTCGGTGATTTGCGTTCTGGTAGTAGCAGGGCCCACAGATCGTGCGTTAAAGAGTGACATCAAACGCTCGAACCTGTTAGCACAATTTGGCAAAGACGGCCCTAAGAAACACCTTTGTTTGCCGATAGCTTGGTGAGTGCTCTGAGCCTCTTCCCATGCAAGTACTCAGCAAACTATCACGTGACTTACATGGGGTTAATACATTTCTTGTTGTTGATTGGTCCATTAAAGTTTGGTTAAAATAATACTTTTTTTTGACCAATCAGACAAGAGATTGTAATATTCTTCCGCAAACGTTTTGTAAAGTCGTTTCTTAAACCCCTTTTGGCACAACCATAATTCGCCGCTGTGGTGTAGTGGCTAGCATCGCGGACTACTGGCTAGGAGGTCTTGGGCTCGAATCCCATCAGAGGCGAGGGTTTTTTCGGTCCTGGACCGACTCCTATCGGCCTCATTTTCCATCAATCATAAAATTAAAAAATGTCTCAAATTCTGTGGCTTTGCATGCCCTGCTCTCATGGTGACCTCAGTTTCGGTTTCCAATCCAGTCTATGCCTTGGTGCGTTCGGGTCAAAGTCATGGGGATCAGTGTGTTCTGGGGAGCTGTCGGTGGACGGTCGTGGTGGCGCCCTCGGAGGAGGACCTCACTCACGCTGGCTCCGCGACTAAGAGAATAGTGTCGTCAGTAGGGGGCTTAGTAGGTGGTGTCCTGAACAGACTCCACTGAAGTCCACCGAAGTGACTCAGCAGAAGTGCAGTGTCTCCTCGGTTGGTTGCCTCCTGACAGCCTAACATAGATTCGCTCCCCTTGAACTGCTGGTCTCGGATTCTGCGACTTGAACAAACCCGGGTGTAGCTGCGAATTGGGATTCGGAACGAGCGGCGTGGGAGCAAGATGGGACATCATCTGAGCAGCTCCGGCACCCTCCAGGGACAGCACTCCAGGTCTGCCAGGTGACGGCAGACACCAAGTCCCCTCGCAGTCGACAACGGCGCCGACGGAGACGGAAGACTGGCAGTGGCTGCTCACGGACTGAGGACATGTCTCAGTCCTCGGCTACTGTCAGTCACCAACTGGCTGACCAACCACAGCCGCAGATTAACGCTGTGGCCTCCACTCAGCCTGCGGACTTCATCCTCCCCCAGATGTCGCCAGAAGAGCTTCGTCGGCTGCAGCGGGAGGACCCCTCCATTGGTCCTCTTGCCACAGCCTGGCCTTCAACACCTGCTGTCTCCGACGACTGGCAGCTGCAGCTGCTGGTCCAACAACGTGGCCGACTTGTCAGTCGGCAGGGCATCATCTACAGGCGGGTGATGGATCCTCGGCGTGGGGCGTGCGAGCAGCTCCTGCTGCCCAGCAAGCTGCGCCCCCACGTCCTGTCATCACTACATCAACACACCGGTCACCAGGGCTACAAGCATGCGGAAGAGACTCTCCGGCCCCTGGTGTACTGGCCAGGAATGTACCAGGACCTGGGGCGATTCCTGGCTGGCTGTGACCGGTGTAGTGGGGTCCATCACCCCACCACATCAACAACTGCTCAGGGCGACCGGCGGCAGCAACCTCCTGTCGGACAGTCTGACGCTCAGGCTGCCCCCTCGCCATCCTTTCGAGTCAGGGTGCCGCATCGACCCCGAGCAACTGAGTCCGAGTCTGACTCGGACGACGGCTGGATCTTGGTCCAACGAACTAGGCCGAGGCCTGTGCCTCCCATGCCAGCCGTCCCGGGACCATCCGGACTTGACGCCGAGCCTGCACCACTACCACGACCCAGGACTGTGTTTCCTGAACCAGCCATACCGGGACCTTCCCGTCTCCAGGCTGAGCCACTACTGCGAAGGTCGAACCGTGTAATTAATATGGCTCATTAGATAGATATTAACTGTTAGTGACACTAGTGTTTAGACTTAGTCAGTTGTGTGTACATAAGTAGTAAGTACAGATATTTTTTAACCCAGTTTAGAGTTTCTTGTTGTTGGAAAGCTTCCTTCACAAGAAATACTTTTCTTAATGTCCATCGCGGACGATGGATTCTTCTTGTCGGGGGGAGATGTGACAGTGTGCCGTATTTCATAAGGCCTACCTGTCACGCAATACTATTTAGCATACGACAAGTGTGCCTAGGCCCTTTTTCCAAGTCGCGCGCGCCTCACTATATGACATCATATCTATTTTTAGACGTCACTTTTCAAATCGTATCATGCGACCCGGCTTTTCAAATCTCCAACGGCCTCCCCTCAAATCTCAGGCCAACTAGTAGTAATAATAAACTTATAATTTAGCCATTTTCTTCTATTTGATTGTCATTCCAATAATAAAATCTTATTGTAGTTATACCAATCACTTTATTAGTTTGTTAATTAAGACATTGAATGGCTGATTTCTCATAAAATCTGGCAATCTAACCGGCCAAGTTATGTCACCTCTTATCTCTATAAAACCTATTTTATCAAAGCCATCCTTTCATAATTTTGTTACTAAACAACTCTTTCAATGTCCTACAGACAAATTAGCTACTTTTATTTGACGTCAAAACAGAACATTGACGAAAGCTACACCGACGCTGAGTCAACGTCACAGTCCGTCTGACCACCGGTGTGGACTCAGTCCTAAAACCGGGTTTTCAGCTAGCTTATTTTTGTTACTGGACATTGAATGCTAATTATATTTTAACTATGTCATCTAACATAGTGACATAGTATATGTATAGAAAGGTATTACTTTAGTGTATTTAATCCATTATGAAAGATCGGTGTAATGTGGTATGAGCTTAGATAAATTAATTATTTAGCAGCTTGAACCTGTTTCAGTGGGCTCTAAAATACAAGGTTTTCCATAATTATTATAAATATATAGTCAGATTTCCTTATTATATTAGTAGTCAGAATAGAGCTTAGTTAATCCTCTTTCTTCTCATATACAACATGCCAGGGTTTAATTGATTAGTGGCATAGATATCTGTGTTGGATTAAAACCAAACAAACACAGATCTGGTCACTCTCGCCATCCACAGAGCCATTTTCGCTACATCCAGCGACTGCTGTCCTTGCGGTCCGGCTCTCGAGCATATATATAAAAAGTGCCCAAAATCTGGGTTCACACTTTTTCAATCAACAATTGCTGTGGAACCAATGTCAGGCCTATGCCTATGAACACTGATGCTGGGTGCACTACTGATGTAATCTCTGCACTGTCTTCCTATGTCTTCCTTAGTCTTTCTTAGTAAATAAACAAAGTCAAACAACTGTCTGGTTTCCTCTATATGTTCCTGGTCTGTGCGGAGTGTGCCTATCTTCATCCTCCAATCCTTATCCCTCATCAACTCTTCCCTATCCTTATGATCCCTTACCCCCTTACCACCCCCATTACATATGGAATTCCAACTCCATCTTGCCCGCATCCGACAGGTGAGCCACCAAGTACCAGTGTACATACAAAAAAGCTGATTGTTCAGCCCTCCACTCTTCAGCTCATGAGTTGTCGGACTCCATCATCAACGCTTACACTGAAAACACGGACACAAGAAATCTGGGCATCATTGAAGGATGGTCTGTCCTCCATTGTACAGCAACATGTACCCCACTCATCTACCCACGTGAAAAACAACAAGCCATGGGTAGACTACGAGACCAGGAAACTGATCAGGAGGAGAGACAGGCTGTACAAGCGGTGGAAAAAGAACGGACAGAAAGACTTACGTACAAAAGTAACAGTCCTCAAGCGCCACATTCAGCGCAGACTCCGTAGAGCGTACTGGACGTACACAGAAAAACTGATGGAGGAGGAAGAGGGCAGCTCTACCACCAAAAAGAGGTTTTGGTCTTACGTTAAGGCCAAGAGAACCCGGACAGCTGGCGTATCCTCGCTCAAAATCGATGGAAAGCTCTTGACTGACGCCAAGGATCGGGCTGAAGTTCTCAATAGACAATTTCAGTCTGCCCTCAGCCCCATCCTGCAGCACCATCAACATCACGGAGGAAGGCATGAAAAAACTGCTGAAGGAACTAGACCCAGCAAAAACGCCAGGCCCTGATGGCATCAGCCCAAGAATGCTCCATGACCTGGCTGACGAACTTGCTCCAGCCTTTACACTGCTCTACAGGTCCTCTCTTTCCTCTGGCATCGTACCACAAGACTGGAGGACCGCTCATGTTACCCCTGTCTTCAAGAAAGGAGAGAAGTACAGGCCAGAGAATTATCATCAGATCTCGCTCACCAGCATCCCATGTAAAGTTATGGAGCACATCCTGGTGAGCACCATTCTGGGCTTCGCTGAAGAGAACGATGTCATCTGCCAGGAGCAACACAGATTCCGAAGAGGACGGTTGTGTGAGAGCCAGCTCCTTGGACTAGTAGACGAACTCACCGACGACTTGGAGAAGGGTAAACAATCTGACACACTCGTCATGGACTTCTCCAAGGCCTTGGATAAGGTGTCGCATTTTCTGCTGGTCCACAAGTTGATCCACTATGGCATCACAGGTCAGGTCAACAGATGGGTCCAAAACTTCCTGGCAGACTGCAGACAGGCTGTTGTAGTGGAGGGTGCTAGATCGGATTTCGTGGCAGTTGAGTCGGGTGTCCCCTAAGGTTCCGTCCTCGGTCCCACCTTATTCCTGCTATGCATCAACAATCTCCCCCAAGGTCTCACAACAACCCGCCTGTTTGCCGACAATACTTTGTGCCACAAGAACGTCGCCACCCCCTCTGATCAACAGGCTCTCCAGCACGACCTCGACAGACTGGCAGACTGGGAGACAAAATGGCACATGGAATTCCATCCTGACAAGTGCCAGTCCATCCAGTTCACAAGAAAACGCAACCCAACAGTGAACCAGTACACCTTCATGGCCATACCCTCTCTAACACCGAGGAGATAAAGTACCTAGGAGTCACCATCTCCAACGATCTGATTGGTACTCCCACATCTCCAACATCGTCAATAGAGCCAACAAAACTCTGGGCTTTATTAGAAGAACTCTGAAGGTTTGGAGTATCCACATCAAAGAAAGGGCCTTCCTAGCTCTAGTACGACCAACACTAGAGTACACAAGTAGTGTGTGGGACCCCTACACCAGCAAAAACATCAAGAAAATAGAAGCCGTGCAGAGGAGGGGGGCGTGCTGGGGCGTCAACCGACACCGCCAGACGTGAACAGAGCAGCTGAACTGGTCCCCGCTATCAGAACAAAGAAGAAAGGCACGGCTCACCAACTTCTTCAAGTTCCACCATGGAAAATTGGCTATCAACTCCTCCAGAAAGCCAGCCCCCAGCCCTCCAACAAGATCTGCTCGTTTTCTGCATGCTGAGGCGTACCAACTGCCAGCATGCAGGACTCTGTACCGCCAGCAGTCCTTCTTCCCTCGAACCATTGCCGAGTGGAACCTGCTCCTGTCTGTGGCAGTGTCATCAGCCACAGTGGGAGTCTTCAAAAGCCAGATCTAAACTCCCCTCCCCCCTCTCCCCCGGTTCCCGGACACTTGCGTCCCGGACATTTGCGTCCCGAAGAATTCCGTCTGAACATTTACGTCCTTGGACATTTGGGTCCTGGACATTTGCGTCCGAAGTCATTTGGGTCCCTGACAGTTGCATCCCGTCCCTTTTGCGTCTTGGGACTTTTCCGTCCCCGAACTTTTACGTCCCTTGACACTTGCTCCCCAACATTACTTTTACCTACGGACTTTTGCATCCCAGACTTTTGCGTCCTTTTGATACTTGCTCCCATCCAAGTCCGGTACATATAAATTAAATGTTTAATTCACAGACAAGACTCATAATTATAAAAAAAGCAAAGACGGTCAAAGGAATTTCTTTTCGTGAAGGTTCAACGGACACACACAAATGCGCACATACGTGTGCGTATGCACGCACTCACACACCTGCATATATGTATAAAAAAGACATACACGCGTGTGCATGCGTTGACCTTTGTAATTCAGCTCTCTAAATTCAACTCAGTGAAATTCAAGGTCGCTGGCACGCAGCAAATGCCCTATTGTCGGTACTTTTAAGGGACTTATGATGATTTTAGTCTCTGCTCGTAGTCAAAATATTGATTTTAGAGGGATGTAGGGTGGGTGTTTCCTCTTGTGTTAAAATATGGCAAGGGATTGTATGTTGTTCATTTGCTTTATATGACAAGAACATAACAAACATTATTCCTGCAAAGTTTAAGGCAATTGTCGTTACTTTTAAGGGACTTATGATGCTTTTAGTCTCTGATCGTAGTCAAAATATTGTTTTTAGAGGGGAGTGGGGTATGTGTTTCCTCTTGTGTTACAAAATGGCATGGGATTGTACCTTTTTGGTTTAGTGCTATATAACAATAGTATACTAAATATTATTCCTGCAAAAGTTCAGGCAATTGTCGTTACGTTTAAGGGACTTATGATAATATGGCAAGGGATTGTATCTTGTTTATTTGCTTTATATGACAAGAACATGACAAACATTATTTCTGCAAAGTGTCAGGCAATTATCGGTACTTTTAAGGGCCTTATGATGATTTTTGTCTCTGGTTTTAGACCATGTTTATGGTTTAAAACCTAGGGACTTTCATGCTTTTGCAGTACCTAATCCTCAGAATAGCAATAACTTAAAAAATGTTTTTCAATGATTAGGAACTAACGGTAATTCGCGTATCACTTTATTATTATTTGTAAATGACCAAGACAAACTCTTATAAGAACATCACTATCTCGGATCGTTCATAATATAATTATATATCAAATTTTATATATTTATGTATCTGTCTATCTATCTGCCTATTTATTTATTTTAAAGAATATTTCAGTTTTTTCTACTACAACTCCCACAACTTCCACCCCACCCACCCCCCCCACTCTCTCTCTCTCTCTCTCTCTCTCTCTCTCTCTCTCTCTCTCATCGTCTTTGATCATGATACGGAACCGATAGCAGAGACGTGTTACATTCCTGACCACAGCGCGGTACGCCGTTGATACCTTGTTCAGTTCCTCTGACCACTCACGCTAAGCCTAATGAAAAGCTTGGACAGAATAAATTAAGCCATCTGCAGGCGGCCTGGGTCTAGTTTCACAAGGGCTAACGTTACGTAGCGTGCGCGCAAATCGGCAAAAACGTTTTGTGGCTGTCATCTAGGTAGCGAGCCACGAACTATTTGAAGGATCATGGGAAATATTACATGACTAGCATGGAGTGAATACAGTTCTTGTTTTTGATTGGTCCATTAATAGTTTGTTAAGTTTGGTTAAAATTTTAAAAAACAGTTCGACCAATCAGACAAGAGCTTCTTCAGCAAACGCTTTTCTAAAGTGCTTCTTAAGTCCCGTTTGGCGTGAGCGTTATTCGCGCGGCGACCGTTGTGTAGAGAAACTCACCCTGTACTTGTGACTGACTCTTATCTCACCCATCGTAAACTTGTCAACTCGTGTCAATAAGATGCCCCGTGGTAGGTCTACTGTCCCGCAATTAGCAAACACATTCTTTCTTTTGTTACCAGCCTATCAACCACCCCCACCACAGATCCTTCCTGTGTGTGTGTGTGTGTGTGTGTGTGTGTGTGTGTGTGTGTGTGTGTGTATGTGTGTGCGCGCGTGTGCGTGTGCGTGTGTGTGCATGCGCGTGTGTATGCGCGACTAGTTCTCACTCGCACAAGCACACACACGCGCACGCACGCACGTACATAGTATGTACATGATTATGCAAATACGCGCATGCGCACGCGAATATGCACACACACACGCAAACAAACACGCATGCACATATACACGCATGTATGCATTTAGGCGAACATGCATGCATGCACGCAAAGACATAACACACACAAACACTCGCGTGTCCAACAGATAAAAACTAGATAACAATACATTATAATTTCTTAAAACAAAAAGAAAAACCATCCCGTTAGCCTTTTACTGTTCCCAAGACACCCGTCAATGCGCGGACAATCGCGGAAGACCTACTGACTTCAATTAACATTCTTACGTACTTTGTCTTCAGCTCCACGAATCCCATCACCCACCCTGCCAGCGTGCGCGCCCGCGCGCGTGTGTGTGCGCGCACGTGTGTGTGTGTGCGCGCGCGTGTGTGTGTGTGCGCGCGTGCGCGCGTGCGCGCGCGCGCGTGTGTGCGCGCGCGTGTGCATGTGTGCATGTGTATGTGAGTGTGTGCATCTGAGTGTGTGTGTGTCTGTGTATGAGTGATAGAGGTTATGAGACTAACATTGTAACTAATCAAGATTTCACACACACGTACACGTGCGCATACCGAAGCGCATACTCACATGTAATAAACGCACATGCACACATACGCATGCGGACACACAAACATGAATTGTCCGGTTTTGACTCCAAAATCAACACAGGTTTGTTACAAGAAACAACCAGGTTATCTGGAAATGTCCAAATTTGACTAAAAATAAAAGTACTGATATTAACAATAATTTTTGTATCAAAAAGATTATTTATATTTTGTCTGATTTTTACTGAAAATTTTGCCCACTTTTCGAGTCAAATATTTTGAGTCAAACTCATTTATTTGCAACATAGCCTGGTTTGACTCAAAATTAGAATGCTAAAATGTCTTGTGATATTTTGAGTCAAACTCGTTTATTTGTAAGATAGCCCGGTTTGACACAAAATTAGAATGCTAAAATGTCTTGTGATATTTTGAGTCAAACTCGTTTATTTGTAAGATAGCCCGGTTTGACACAAAATTAGAATGCTAAAATGTCTTGTGATATTTTGAGTCAAACTCGTTTATTTGTAAGATAGCCCGGTTTGACTCAAAATAAAATGCTAAAATGTCTTGTGATTTTGGAGTCAAAAGCAGACCGTCTGAAGTTAATCTTGTTTGACTCCAAAAAAATGTTGATTTATTTTTGAGTCAAAAGAGAACTACATTTATATCTCTTTTATTTATTAAGATATCAAAACGAAAATTTGGGACAACAAAGAGTATTTTTTCCCGCATTTGTTTCTGTAATAATCAAAAAATGGACTATCTGAAGTTAATCCAGTTTGACTCCAAGCCATCGATACACACCTGCATATATGTACAAAAAGACATACACACAGTGTCGCCAGTGTGTGTGTGTGTGTGTGTGTGTGTGTGTGTGTGTGTGTGTGTGTGTGTGTGTGTGTGTGTGTGTGTGTGTGTGTGTGTGTGTGTATGCGGTGTGTATGTGTGTGCGCGTGTATGTATGTGTGTGTGTGCATGTGTGTGCGTGTACGTGTATGTGTGTGAAAAAACAATGGACGTACGCAATTGTCCGGGAAGCAATTGTCCGAGGCGTGAGTGTCCTGGGACGCAACTTTCATAGGACGCATTTGCACAGTACGCAATTGTCATGGGACGCAATTCTCACGGGACGCATATTTCCAGGGACGCACATGTCCTGGACGCAAATATCCGTACGCAAATAACCGGGACGCAAAGGTCCGGGACGCAAATGACCGACCTCCCTCTCCCCCCCCCCCCCCCCTTTTCTCCCCCCCCTCTCCCTCTCTCTCCCCCCTCCTCCCCCCCCGTCCCTTCTTCCTCCTCATCTCCTTGCCTCCTTACCCCCCCCCCCTCCACCCTGATCCACGACTCCCTCTCTACCCCTTTTCTCCCCCTCTCCCTCTCTCTCCCCCCTCCTCCCCCCCGTCCCTTCTTCCTCCTCATCTCATTGCCTCCTTACCACCTACCCTCCACCCTGATCCACGACTCCCTCTCTACGTTATACCCCTCATACCAAGCCAAGACTTTAAGCCAGAAGCCTAACCTAAGCGCAGAGACCTTTTTCCCAAGTTAATCTTCAGAATCTTCAGTACGATGAAGGTGGAAGATCAAACGAAGAAGAAGAAGAAGCATCTGTAGGTCAACAGGTGTCATAATCATGAGTGCGTCTTAAACAGTTAACACGGGTAGTAGCAGAGTCTCTGTGTGAAAGCGATGCTCACAGCTTGGGGTTGACATTCTCTTTTGTTTTGTGCAAAAACAATTTTGACTGGCATAAAATAATGAACATTTGTGCCACACGTATTACAATAATGTATATGATAACATCGATTGAATTTTTTGTGCTTTACCACAGCCCTTCGAATCACACAAAATCAAGCTGTTTAGTTAAAACATTGAATCAAGAAATCTTACATAAAAACTGCATCAAGCATGTCCATATAGAACTATTTGGGATGGATGCTCTTTATAGTGTTCGTGGTATATTTTTTCCATCACATTTATGGTAAAATCTATTTTTTGTTGAGCAGTATCAGGCGACATATTTATTAGAAAATGTACTTAAATAATACAATTAATATCGTAAACATAAACAAAGCTGCCCAATCAATGAAAATCTAGCAATTGCAATCGAATATAGCTTATTTCCAAACATACTACAACATATTCGTGACTCTTATTTGTGAAAGGTTACTTATGGTAAACTTCAGGTGGCTTGAAAACAATTATGAAAACATAAATAAACTAAACGTCCCTCCCTGAACAGCAGTGTTACCGGAATCTCCACAATGGAAAACTTGTTGAGTGCCCCTTATAAACAGCACTCATTTCGCTTTATGAAAACAAATACTACAGGCATTTCATACAGATAAACAAAATAAGATGACTATTTCACATGAATTTTGAAAAATAATAATCTTATTTTGCATAGATAAAATTAGGCTGAACTCACTTTAAGAAACCGTATATATTTTTAAGCCTTCATTGCAATTTCACGCTCATTATTGTATTTTGAATAATGTTCGGTAACGTGTTTTCATATTTCATGCAGATTTTAAAACAAATCAAAAATAAATTTCATTCGGATTTAAAACATCTTTAAGAAAACACACACAAACAATAATTGTAGACTGTGTAAATAATTTACATTTTAAAATCATAGACATTTCGTTGCAAACTGCAAAAGCAGCTGTCGGCTAATGCCCATCTGTGCTCTTTATTCCTTTTGAGATAGACCGTTCTGGCAGGCACCCCTCGGTACATTAAACTTGGTTAAATCAGAAAGAGAGAGAGACTGAAGACTAAAGACTGAAGAATGTTATTACACAAGGATTGAGATTTTAGGCCAAGCCTGTTCTTCCAATCTGTCAATCTTTCAATCTTGAAAACTAGACTAATGCAAAACGAATAGACAAAGAGAGAAGAGAGAGAGAGAGAGAGAGAGAGAGAGAGAGAGAGAGAGAGAGAGAGAGAGAGAGAGAGAGAGAGAGAGAGAGAGAGAGAGAGAGAGAGAGAGAGAGAGAGAGAGAGAGAGAGAGAGAGAGAGAGAGAGAGAGAGAGATTACTCTTTCTTTCTCTATCTCACACACACACACACACACACACACACACACACACACACACATATATATATATATATATATATATATATATATATATATATATATATATATAGAGAGAGAGAGAGAGAGAGAGAGAGAGAGAGAGAGAGAGAGAGAGAGAGAGAGAGAGAGAGAGAGAGAGAGAGAGAGAGAGAATTGAATTGAATTGAATTGAATGAATTTTATTTATAGAGGGTAATGGAATAAGCAATAACATGCTTTTTAAATCCAGCCCTCTGGACAAACATTACAAATATAAAAGTAGAAATGAAAAAGGAAAATGAGCACAGACAAAGCAATGTAAAGAATGCAAAATACAACCCTATATAGTAGCACGACAATAACAAAATCAAACCTAATAGTATTAACTATGCTCATTTGAACGTGCATAAATTAAGAGTAGGCCTACGCACATACACACGGAGAAAACCCCCCAAATAATCCAAATGTTGATACTCATCAAAGAATGAAATAGTGAGGCCAAGAGAGGAGATGACGAAATTGAACAAAGGGTAATTACTCTCTTTTTCTAATTAACTCCCCTCCACCAAAGGCGAGCTTGGCACATTCTTTTTTAAGAATGATGCTTTGCTTGTCTCACTTTGGTTCTCATCCACGCACTGCTAGGTGATGGTATCGTAATCAACTTTGGTGGAGGGGAGTTAATTAGAAAAAGAGAGTAATTACCCTTTGTTCAATTTCATACTCATCTTTAGCATGCACAAATTGAGAAGTGCACAAACACATAACAAAATCAATCCTAAAATTTTCATACTCGTCTTAAAAATGTACTTATTTGAACGGACAGCCATGCACGTAATAAAATAAAGCCTAGCTCTACTTTACCTACTCATCTTAACATGCACAATTTTAAATGTAAATATTTGTACACATAACAAAATCAAACATATTCCTATATTACATTATTCATACTTAACATGCACAAATTAAGAAGTAAATACACACACGTGACAAAAGCAAACCTATTCATATTTTTAGAATGTGTATGTACATATTAAAAAGTAAATACATACAATGACGAAATAAAACTAAACCTGCTTTATGTACTCATCATTAACACGCATAAAAGTAAAACTAAGCACATACTAATAACAAAATTAAACCTAAACCTACTTTATATGCTCGTCTTTGACATGCACAATTTCAATTTAAGCAAAGACACATGACAAAATCCAGTCTAAGACCACTGTACAAATCAAAGCATAAACACATACACATGACAAAATAAAACCAAATCCTATTCTACATACTCATCTTCAACGTGCACACATTTAGGAAGAAACACATATGTGACAAAATCAAACCTAATCCTATATCAGAGAGAGAGAGAGAGAGAGAGAGAGAGAGAGAGAGAGAGAGAGAGAGAGAGAGAGAGAGAGAGAGAGAGAGAGAGAGAGAATTGAATTGAATTGAATTGAATGAATTTTATGTATAGAGGGTAATAGAATAAGCAAATAGCACATGCTTTTTTGTTGTTGCTTTTTGTTAAACATCTAGCACTCGTAAAGATAATAAAAAGGACAAACAAACAAATATAAAGAGCATGCAAAAGTCATACATAATATGCTAATACAATCAAACCTTGTCTTATATGCAGACGCATGTTGCAGCGGACGAATATTTTTCAAGTGAAGATGATACAGTTAGCAAACATAATATAGTAAAAGTCATGCACACAAGCATTCCCTACGTATCCATTTAACAGTGCATACATTTATAATTTATGCTGTAAAAATGGAGTTTGCAACATTGGATTTAGTCTGACACAATTTAGCTTTAGTGGTGAGTAATTTCAACAGATTCAAGTATTGTGAACGTCATGTACAGTAACAGGGGGATGGGGGGATGGAGGGAGGGACAACAGAGATAGAGAGAGAGAGAGAGAGAGAGAGAGAGAGAGAGAGAGAGAGAGAGAGAGAGAGAGAGAGAGAGAGAGAGAGAGAGAGAGAGAGAGAGAGAGAGAGAGAGATCAGTATCAAAGTAGTTTATTCATTAAGTGGGTCTTTATTAGCTTGTTGAAAGTTGATGGTCTTTTGATTGTCTTCAAATAAGCTGGCAGGTTATTCCAGTAGGTTACGCCATTATACGTTAGACTGGCTTTAAATAGGTCTAGTCGTGGAGTTGGAATTATCAGTTTTTGTAAATGCCTGTAACTGTTGATCGAAAAGCGGTCTATCAAAGACTGAGGAGCATTTCCGGTCATAATTTTGTGTATCATCACTGCTTTATTGTGTTCCAACTGAGATTTAAAAGGTAAAATATCAACAGCTTTGTAATCACTGGTCGTAAGTGAAGTTGATTTGAGGAGTACCAGTTTAACAGCTCGTTTATGCAGTCTAACGAGAGGTTTTAAAACATTTGCGCTTGCTGAATCCCACAAAGTAGATGCATAGTTCATAAGGGAATTAATATGTGCATAGAAAAATTGCTTCCTAGCATTTATATCAAGGATATCACGGAAGTGTTTAATTTTCGATAACTGGAAGATTCTTTAGGATATCTTTTTGCTTAATAATTCGATATGTTCTGACCATGACAGTTTATTGTCAATCATTACTCCATTGACTTTGTGAGAATTAACTTCCTCGATTCTTTGGCCGGATATGTGAATAGGTAATGAAGTATGTGACTGATTTTCGCGTTTTTGGCGCGTTGTTACTTAGTTTTAGTTGGATTCATTAGCATATGGTTTAGTTCAGCCCATCGTTTCAACTGTTCTACATTTTCTTGGACGTTTGATGACAAAACAGGTAAGGAATGATGACTTGACTGTGCTGAGCTATCATCTGCAAAGAGATTGCATTTATCTTTAACAAATAGAGGCAAATCATTGATGCATAATAAGAACAACAGTGGACCTAAAACTGAGCCCTGTGGAACACCATAATCGTTTGGGAGAGGAGTAGACTGGTAAAGACCAGTGCATACCGCTTGCTGCCTATTTGATAAAAATGAATCAAATAACTCGTACATTTGGTTTCCTATTCTGTAAACGTATAATTTCCTCATGCGTAGTGAGTGGTTGATAACATCAAATGCCTTTGCAAAGTCAGCAAAGATGATTCCAGTGTATTGATTGTTGTTTATATTTGTGAGCCATTCATCAACCATGTTAACTAGAGCTGTGTGGCATGAGTGTTTCTGCTTAAAGCCTGATTGCCTTGGATGTAAAAGATCATACTTTTCCAAGTGCTGTAGTAGATGCTTATGGATGTGTTTTTCTAGGGGGTTTGACAAACTAGATAGTATGGATATTGGCCTATTGTTGGAAGGGTCCTTCTCATCACCGGATTTATAAAGAGGGATGATTTTGGCATTTTTAAGCTGAGTGGGAAAGTAACTTCTATCTATACATAAATTGTATATATAGGTTAGAGTGTCGGCAATGACAGGGGCGGCAAGTTTAAGTATAATCCCATCAAGTCCGTCCGTGTCCTTTGATGCAGATTGTTTCAATTGCATGAGAGCAGTATGTACTTCGCATAGCGTTAGTAGTGGAAGAGAAAGTGTAGACTGAATGTTTTTGGATGAACAGAATTCTTTCAAAGGTTTTAGGTCATTTTCTTTCCAAGCATCATTTTGTATTAGGTTTTCCGCAGTTTATACAAAGTGCTGATTTAATAAGTTAAGAGAGGGGATGTTTGACTTAGTTGATTTCTTAACGTAATTTTTGTTTGTTAAGGTATTAATAACTTTCCATACTTGTTTAGGGTTTTTGTCTAATAATATATCTCTAAAATATTTCTGTTTAGCAGCACGTTGCATTGTGTTAACAAGAGAGAGAGAGAGAGAGAGAGAGAGAGAGAGAGAGAGAGAGAGAGAGAGAGAGAGAGAGAGAGAGAGAGAGAGAGAGAGAGAGAGAGAGAGAAACTCACACCGCGTGCAAGTTATCGTCTTCACAAGTGAAACTAATGATTTATTTGTTTCCTTGCGGCTCAAGCTGATTTATGACTACGAGCCGACTAATTAATTGCTTTTCTGGAAAGTAATTTAACTTATTCGAATGTTTTCCGTTGCTATGGTTGCTTTCTGTTTCCTTTGTTGGTTTTTTGTTGGTTTGATTTTTGTTTTCGTTACCGTTGTTGTGGGTGTGTGTCCATTTCAGTCCATTTTCCAACTGCCTACCATTGCAGAGAGGCTTGGTACCACAGCAGATCAATGACCAATGTAGTGGTTTTGAAGCTTGCGGAGAGCAGCAGGGGTCTCTTCTTTAATTCATCTTTCTGTATTTTTCCCCCCCTCATTT
>CM065712.1:33511924-33519424 GCA_017654935.2 Phymorhynchus buccinoides
TGGAAAGCTACAACAAACGAACATGCACACAAGTTTGAAGTGACATTTTTTTAATTCACATGAGACACGGTTTTAAATCAGAAGGAGAGAGAGACTGAAGACTATAGACTGAAGAACGTTATTACACAAGGATTGAGAATTTTAGGCCCAAGCCTATCTTCCAATCTGTCCTTGGAACGAAAACTAGACTAATGCAAAACGAATAAAGAGAGAGAGAGAGAGAGAGCTGGAGAGAGAGAGAGAGAGAGAGAGGAGAGGAGAGAGATCCATTGCCTCTCCTCTTCTCTCTCTCTCTCTTCTCTTCTATCTCACTCCACACCACCCACACACCACCACAACACACAAACACCACAACCCACAACAACACATAAACTCACACGGCGCGTACACGGTATCGTCTTCAACAAGTAAAACTAATGATTTATTTGTTTCCCTGCGGTCTGTGCTGCGGCTCAAGCTGATTTACGACTACGAGCCGACTAATTAATTGCTTTTCCGGAAAGTAACTTAACTGAATCGAAATTTTTCCATTGCTGTGTTTGTTTTCTGTTTCTTTTGCTTTGTTACGTGTGTGTTTTTAGTTGTTGTTTTCTTTTCGTTACCGTGCTACAGTTGAAGTTGGTGGGTGTCCATTTCAATCCATTTTCCAACTGCCTACCATTGCAGAGAGATGTCTACCACAACAGATCAATAACGCTATAGTTTTGCAGCTTCCAGAGAGCAGGGGTCTTTTTCTAAATTCATCTTTCTGTACTTTGTTTTCCTCATTTTGTTATTGTTTACATCTGCACAATGGTACTTTCACAACGAGTTTAATAATTATCCCCAGAGGTGTTCTTTTTCTTCTTTTTTGTTGTTATTTTGTTCAACTTTGATGGGCTAAGAACCACACACAATGTGAAGACGCCTCGAGTCGGAAAGTATAATTTATTATTCTCCAAATTAATTAATTTTAACCCTTTCACCGCCAGTTCGCATTTATGCACCACAATGGTTTCATGGGCTAAGAACCTGAAGACCCTACAAATTTGGGACAATTTGAACACAGATCCTCTACCCAGTTAAATTTAATGGATTTTTTTGGCTGAAATATGGCTGGTGGTGAAAGGGTTAAGACTTATGCTTAATCATTCATTATACACAAACTTTAATTGTTTATATTACTGATCTTCTTCTTCTTCCTTCTTCGTTCGCTCAGACAGTTTCCTGTCATATGATTTTGCTTAATCAACAGTAATTAGCTTTATATTATACACAAAATAAAGAGAATCTAATTGTTTTATGTTACTGATGATTTAGATCGATTTAAAATGCACAACCTTTACCCTGCCAATTACCACTTACCCTGCCTTTCAAGAAGGAATCCATTTAATGAAACATTAGCTGTGAAAATCTCACAATGAAATGTGTGCCTGCCAGATAGCAGAGGGGGCAGCTATAATCCGGCGGGCTGGGCTAAAATTTGTTCCTCTTCTTCTTGCATATAGCGTCCCCCGTCAACAATTTGGTGATTATGACGCCTACGACGTGGGTTTTTTTCCAACTGAACAGTTGACTTGTGTAGAAGACTTGCTTCCCAGATGATCAGAGATCAGTGATCATCACCCAGGGTGAATCAAAGAGATTTGAGGACAGCTGGTGTTTGGGAAGGCCCCCAAACGCCAACAATCCCCTACTTTGGCTGGTTTGAGAGTGATCCTCTTCCATGAAAGACTAGGCTGTAACATGGTTCTCCAGAACTACATGCACAGACATGCACAGACTACATGTTAGACGTGCATCAGGCATGTTGACGAGCACACTATAAGCTGTAAGCTGGTTGATGCCCTAACTGTATGTGTTGTATTGCATGTAGTACTTGACATTGAATCAACAAAAGTTGTTTTAAACCAAAAATACATGTAGAATATTATTTATTTGCAGATCTCTCATTTACAGTTGGATCCTACTATGACCTAAATTCAATCAGCGATAAAAGCCGTCTGAACCTCTCAGCCTAATCCAATTCAAAGGGTTTTTTTAATGCCTACACTTGTTGTAGTATAGCACTTGTAAAGTCGTTCCCTAACCCTAACCACAATCAATGAGAAAAGTACTTGCCTGTGGAAAAGGAAAAAAACTTGAAACAAGTGCATGGTTTCAGCTATGAATAGCTCTCTGAGGAAGACTAAAAGCAGTTAGATTGTGGGGAGTATTTGTGGGCTGTGTATTTATTTTGATTTAAAATCCATCCTTTATTTTTTATTTTTGTAATAATCAGTGTCTTGGTAATATTCAAATCTGGGATTACGTTGATACGGCTTGCCATTTTGGTGAATATGACACTACTACGGTCCGCAATTCCAGTACTTTCTTTCTTCTTCTTTCTTCTCTATCCTTCTTCTTCTGTGCAGATGTCATCATGCTGCCGTTATGCGCCTAAGTAAGACATAATTAGTAAATTTAATGAGCCTTCCTTCCGCTAAGGAAGGTGAAATTTAATTGTAATTATTAAGAGGTTAGTGATGTTAGTGGGAGGACAGCTGAGTATCAGGAGCGCTTGGTGCCAGACATTCCTGCTTCATGATTTAGCTAAATGGAAGTTCTCTAGACATAAGAATGTTATAGGGAGGGACATTTAAAAAGGAAGCAAAAAAGGGAGGGAACTGTCCTCCCACTAACATCACTAACCTCTAATAATTACAATTAAATTTCACCTTCCTAGGGAAGGCTCATTAAATTTACTAATTAATATTCGGTTAGTGACGTTCTTAGTGGTAAGGACAGTTGAGATTTTAGAGATATGTTTAGAGACCTTGCATAACATAAGTTGCAAATGGGATTGAAAACAACCATTCACCAAATATGATAACGTTTTTGTCTTACCTCATAAGGGAAGACTGTACCTTCCTGTATAGCTTCCACTGAGCGCTTGTCTGCATGAAGGTCATCAGACTGTCTTCTCAATCACCATCATTTGAACACTATTTACAATATAACACTTGAATAATCCTCCCAATCAAAAAAAGAATCCATTTCAGTGTCAATTCACATTATTACTTTACAAAATGGTCCAGGATCGTTTGGCTGAAGTTCACTTCTGGGTTTTTTCTCCAGATTTTCTATAAAACTTCACAAATGTCTTTTCACTACTCCAACCAGCAGTCTTCATAATTGTTGTTAACGGTACTCCTCTTTTCCCAGCAGCTGAAGTAGACACACTTCTAGTACTGTGCGCCGAGAGAGAAAATGTCAGTATTTATGCCTGCCTCAGCAAAGACAGTTTTCACCCAGCGAGCTAATGTATCTCAACTGACAGGCAGATGTGGTTTTGGAATTGCTTTGAACAACTGTGTCCCTGTTTTGACATTTTGTAGTTTTTTTCAAGATAAAACTTCAGATGAGAGACTAAACACAGTTTTGGGTTACTTTGAAATGCACATATGTCAGCAGGCTGAAGGTGAACTCCTGGTTTCGATTGTTTGTGTTTTTCAGAAAACGTAATTACACTGCTGTCGCTTTTTAGCTTAATGTCCGAACGTTTGAGAGTGTGCAGAGCCTGGCCCCTTTGTCCTGTCAATAGCGTCAACAGCATACACGTGCGTAAAGTAAGGTCTTTGAGGGACAAGCTATCTAATTCAGGCAGATTCCAAGTAACCTAGAACTCTGATCCAAGTTTCTCTATATTTAGGCAGTGAAGGTCTCTTCTCAAACGCTCCTTTCATCACCCTACGCACCACTTGGTGATTTCCTACTGTTTGTTCCCCTTCTACCAAAGATAGGTACGATAATAGTGCGCTCCTTGCTGTGTTTAAAGCACTATAACTGGCTCCTTCTTTAAATAAGTATGCTAACAAGTTAGATACGTCGATGGGTGATGCTGAGTGGTGGTCCAATTTGTTATGTTTTGCATATTTCTTCCACTTCTCGATACAACAATTGTATGATGTTTGGGTGTTAGGTCTCCACGAACTAACCAACAGATCTGCAGCAACCTCTACTAAACCTTGCCTCATGCACTTTCCCCTGATATATGAATTTCCTTTGGTTTGTTGGGCAACATGAGGAGATGTTTGGAAGCTAGTGGCACTGGATACTGGATCAGCATCCTCCTGAGGACTGGCCACCACACCTGTACCATGTGTTGTCCACTGGGGCACAATGATCACCCCCACTGCCTTGTCCTGTTTGAATTTCTTTAGCACTTGACTGATGACGCTGAAAGGAGGAAAACAATAGCAGATATGATTCTTCCATGAAATAGAAAATGCATCAATTGCAAAAGCTTCTGGGTCGGGTCAAATTGCTTATTCAGTCTGGAGGCAAAGAGGTCTATTGTTGGGTTGACATGCAAGTGTGCTAAGGCTGTCTTCAAGGTCAGACTATCAAGGTTCCATTCCCCATCTGTGTTCAATTTTCTAGATTGGGTGTCTGCTTCCTTATTGTCTTTCCCTGGAATGTGTGCAGCTGATAGCCATATCTTGTGCGCAATGCACCACTGCCAAATAGAAAAGGCGATCTACTGCCGTCATGTTATCGACCAAAATGCGAACATGCTTTCCAACCAAGTGTTCTTTGAAACATTTCTAGGCAAACAAGGCAGCTTTCAACTCCAAATAATTAATGTGAAACTCAGCTTCATCAGGTAACCACGCCCCTCCAGATTGTTCTTCTTTGCACACACAACCCCAGCCACTCAAGCTAGCGTCTGACTTAACCACACTATCAGGGTCACTTTGTACACTGTCTTTGGAAGCTGAAGGGATATGTTCAACCAACCAATGTAACTCTGCTTTAGCCTCAAACGCCAGTGATACGTGCTTATCGAAGTCGCCTTTGTGTCTCTTCAATGCAGCTTTTTTGTCATCTTCCAGGTGACGATAATACAAGGGCCCAAATGTAACTGCTGGGAAAGCTGACACTAATTTGCCTATAGCCTTGGTTAACTCTCTTATTTTGAGTCTATCTTTTTTATTTGCTCTGATGCAGGATTGACGCAAATCTTCAGATCTTTCTTTTGTAAGTTTTTTAACTGCCATAGTTCTTGAATCAATAATAACTCCTAAGAACTGAATACTTTGAGTAGGTTCAAATACTGATTTTGTAGGGTGAATAATGAAACCTAGGGATCGAAAAAGCTGCACTGCATCAACAACATTTTCTCTACACAGGCCTACTGTCTCAGCCAACAACAAATAATCATCAAGAAATGGGTAAAGGTAAAGATGTGCCACCCCCCCTGCATTTCTCGGTTAATTCTATTTTTCCGTTATTTGCCTTTCTTACCATACATAAAGCTGTATTTTAGGAAAAAAAATTCCGTCTTATACGGTGGTGGGTAGGGTTAGTAGGGTTAGGAGGTTAGGAAAGCTAGGGTTAGGGTTAGGGTTAGTATTCCAAAAAGGTTATTAGCTAAAAATGTTCGCCTAAAATACAGCTTTATGTATGGTAAGAAAGGCAAATAACGGAAAAATACAATTAACCGAGATATGGTAGGGGGGTTGGCACATCTTGACCTTTACCAAGAAATGCAGACGAAATATGTCCCTTTTCTCTCCCTAGCATAGTCAACACATCCATATTGGCTGTTATTTACTCTAAGCCACACCCTCCTTGTACCAGCACGTGCTGTGTGTTGTGAGTGATTGGGTAACGGGACACTTTCCCCCTGGACTTTTTCCCCCCGGATTTTATCCCCCGGAATTCTTCCCCCTGGATTTTTTCCCCCTGGAACTCTTTCCCCCTAGGACTCTTTCCCCCCCGGTACTATTTCCCCCCGGACAATTTCCCCCTTGGAACTCTTCCCCCCCTGGACACTTTCCCCCCAGTACCATTCCCCCCTATCACTTCTTGCCCCTGGGACACTTCCCTCCCACCTCCGAGACCGCCGTTCACCCACCCACCCTACTCCCCGATATTATCAGTATCATTGATTGGTGCCCCTGGGACACTTCCCTCCCACCTCCGAGACTTGCATACACCAGACTCCCTCCCCGAGGAGGGGTAGAGAGGTGGCAGAGAGAGAGAGAGACCAGAGAGAGAGAGAGAGAGAGAGAGAGAGAGAGAGAGAGAGAGAGAGAGAGAGAGAGAGAGAGAGAGGAGAGAGAGAGAGGAGCGAGAAAGGTATTGAAGTGTTACCTGAGAAGTTATTTTACTATGGGGGGAAAGTGTCCCAGGGGAAAAAGTCCTAGGGAGGAAAATGTCCGGGGGGAAAGAGTACCGGGGGGAAAGTGTCCTAGGGGGAAAGAGATACGGGGGGGAAAAGTCCGGGAGGAAGAATTCCGGGGGATAAAGTCCAAGGGGAAAATGTCCAGGGGGAAAGTGTCCTAGAAATGTCTGCTTTCACTATCACCCGCTGAGTGCTTGCAAGCCTTGCATCAGCCCTTTTCACGTGCCGAGGGAGTGAACGGGAAAAGACTTTGTTGATCTTGGGAACCACCAAATTTTCACAATTGCGTGATCTATCTTTACTCATCTTCTCCTTCAGCAGCCCCTCGTCTGTATGTTCCTTGAAGCGCTTATTCACATGCTTAGTCAACGATTCTGCCACCGGGCCAGTAGTCGCTTCAGTTTCGTCCAGTTCTGCATCCAAGCTGGCTAAATATTCATCCTCTGCGATGTCTGCTATTTCACCCTCACTTTCTTCTATCTCCCCTTCATCTGATGACTCAGAAAACGGGTTACTCTCCTTCTTGACCTTGGCTTGAGCGGCACTCCTCCCAGCATTCTTTTCATGCTCGACCTCAGATTCATCTATCCCACATTCCGTGCGGGATCTCTTCTTTTTCCCAGAAGTGTTCTTCTTCTTCGGGGCATGGTCCGGTTCCGCGTTCTTTCCTCTTTGGCTCACTTCTCTTTGTTGACTTAATTGTTATTGTAATTGATTCAACATTGATGTGATCGCTTCAAATTGCCTAGAGTATTTAGCATCTAATTTTTGGAATTGACTTTCTTTCTCTGACCTGCTCTCATCGTCACTAGGTCTAATTTTCGCCATAATGGTAATCACACTCTGTTAAGTTAGCACAAAACTCGGCTCGCAATATAACGTGACGTCAAAGCAGACTAATATCACTCAACGTTGTACAAACACCATTCCCAGAGCGGTGAGACTAAAGATGTTATTCACACAGGCAACCAAGGCACAAACGTCATCGTCAACCACAATGTCATAAAAAACATCATTCGAGCCATTTGCAGCCAAGGGCCAGGTACAAATCAACAGTGCGGAACAGTCCGAACACCGCATTAAAATCAATACAACCGTGTTAAAACACTGGTCTCCTCGCACAAAACAGCAGCGCAAAGCGCCGGTTATGCTGTGCTACAAGTGCCAAATCTGTGTCGATAGTCCCTGATAAAATGAAAGGGAACAGGTTACGACTGAAATGCGGGTACGTCCGTCCAGTCTGGCTACCATGCTCTGACTGAAGCGGGAATGTCTGGCACCAAAGGCTCCTGATACTCAACTGTCCTTACCACTAAGGACGTCACTAACCGAATAATAGTTAGGCCCAGTGT
>CM065712.1:33524424-33530196 GCA_017654935.2 Phymorhynchus buccinoides
CCAGTGGAAAGGAACACAATACAGCTCAGCTCTTCTCTGGACCTGGACACTCTTGGCGCAATCTGCCCAGGACTGGACTTCTTCCTCAATCAGAGCAGTGTGCACAGTGTGTTCTTCCAGTTTAATGGCTCAGACTGTGAACACAATCTACCTCGTTTTCCGGCACAGCATGGGGCAGTGTATGGCGTGTGTCAGGACTCTACTTCTTTCTGCAAAATGTCTGTGAAGGGAAGCTATGTGGGTCTCAGGATAAACGCTAAGCGGTTACAATACGAGTGTGATTTGAGTCAGTGGAGAACCTGTATAGACTGTAGCTCACTGAGATGTATGGATTGTACAACCTGCGGGCATCATCAGTTTACTGGAGACATGGTCTTCGATTTTAAACAAAAGGAGTTGTATTTGTTTCACACAAACAGACCAATGATCAACCTGACTATCCAGGCCATTGATGAGTTTGAAATAATTGTGAAGTACATCACACATAATGCTGGATATATCGCAGTTCCCAAATTCTCACCTCACGGAAAGCTGAAAGATCGACATCAGAATCTAGAAGTAACGTGCGGATCAACGTTCAAGATTGTAGTCAGTTTTGAACGATCCAAGTACATGCGCACTGATTTATGTACTCGGTTGTTTATCAAACACACGACAGGAGGGTTTTTGTGTACGTTGATCAGCCCTAGCATTATTCAAACCCCTCTACCTACATTGTTACGACACTGTTGTACACACTGTACAAATCCGTTGCGTGACAGCTGCGAGCCTCACTTTATTATGGCCAATTTTTACTTCGTCCCTGCCTCAACCAAACAGCTGCGCAGCGGCTTGTTCAACTGTTCTGGAGGCCGCTACTCCAAGCTTCGAGCTGTCCTGCACTGCAATCTGAGGACAGAGTGTGAAGACGGTCAGGACGAGACGGAACACTGTCCTTTCAGCAGTCCTGGCTGTAAGGGTTTGGTGGCATCACGTGACAAATGCTACCAGCTGTTCGAAAATATGTCTGCTCGCTCTGTAGAGTATTCGCAGCTCCTTTGTCAGGCACGAAACAAGAAGCTGGCCGCTGTGAAATCACCAAGCGAAAAGACAGCCATTCTTCATATATTTCAGCGTTATGAACGATTTCTTGTAGCCATCGGTTTGACGGCGGGTTGGCACACCCAATCTTTTGCCTACAGTAAATTCAAAGTTTGGTCGGACAACACCGCGGCTTATAATGTGGATCATTTCCCATTGGGAAAGTGCAAAGAAGTGCACAAACCTACGAGAGAAACGAGATACCTTACACTGTCTTCTATGGCTCTGGGGTGTGAAGGTGGTTGCTAAAAGTAATTTGTGTGAATTTCAACCAAGACAGACAGAGGCATGGTTTGCTCCTGTTGTGCTGGCTGAGTTACCGTACGGATTCTCCATGGTGCACAACACTCGGCAGGTGTTGCCAGTTGGCGCGGAGAAGCACTCCCAGCACCTGTTCGTTTGGCTTGGTGGCAGTATTGACAGGTCTGTGAATGGGTTCTAGGCGTGTGTGTGTGTGTGTTGTGTTTTTGTTGTTGTTGTTGTTGTTCTTCTTCAATTTAACGTCCTTCCACTAAAAAGTGATTCCGACACGATTCTTCCACTAAAAAGTGATTCTTCCACTAAAACGTCCTTCCACTAAAAAAGTTATTCGGACGATTGAGGTGTACTTTTGATGTAGGTAAGTGAGAGTGGGTGTGTCTGTAGTGATTGTGTGTAAGTAATAGAGTCAGCCTTTAGCTAGTGATAAAAATCATGACCATGTCACCCCCTCCCCTGATCTTGAATCAGCATGTGTTTAGAAATTTCAGACTATCTGTGTTTGTATGTACTTTACACCTGCTTTATTCATGCGTATGTGTGTGAACGCTATGTGTACGTACTCATATGTACATGCGGGTACGAGTGTGTGGTTTATTGTTTTTGTTTATTTTAGAACAGGCGATGGCCAATTCATAAATATTCATAATGAACGCAACAGCACTGTGCTGACTGTCGGGAGTCTGGCTAGTGTGATGTTTACTTGTGATGATGGTTTCATCACAGTTCACCACACTGTGCTGTGTGACTTCAAGGAAGACTGCCCAAACTTCAGTGATGAGTCATTCTGTGAGCATCCCCTGTGTCATGAATTCCGATGTTTCAACGGTCAGTGTGTATCAAACAGTCAACGATGTAACGAACACTCCGACTGCTTGGACGACTCAGACGAGAGACAGTGTTCCAAAAGCAAACAATTTCCCTTCTACTCAAGCGCACGAGGCTTGTACATTAATTTAGATGGCACTGGGTATTTCAGCCAGCGGTACATAGAAGATGCCGAGCCGTGTCCAGAAAGCCACTATCGCTGTAACGCAGAGTGGCTGTACTGTCTACCTGTCTACACAAGGTGTAATGGAATGTCTGACTGCGTTCATGGAGAAGACGAACTGGACTGTGAGCGAGAAACCTGTCCCGGGTTCTATCAGTGCCATGGTTCCAGGGTGTGTGTGCATGGTGACCATCTGTGTGATGGCTGGGGTCAGTGTCCACAACGAGACGACGAGCTGATGTGTAACATGGCCTGTCCCCAAGGCTGTCTCTGTGTAGGCTATTCCTCTGTGTGCAGCCACAAATTCAGTCCTCTGCTGTTTCCTGATTTGCGATATCTGGATGCGACAGGGACGGGAATGTCACTAACCGATTTCCAGGTCAATACTTACTTGGTGGTTTTAATTCTTTCTAGCTGCTCGCTGGTTAATGCATCCAGAACAAATCTCACAAACTTGAAACATCTTGACCTTTCTGACAACTCCTTGAAGACTTTCCATGCTGCCCATGTTCTTCAGCTGCCTCATCTAAGCACCTTGTGTTTAAACAATAACCCCATAGGCCACACGACCAACACACTGGGTAGGTACGTCCACTATGGTTTAAGGCGAGTTAGCCTATCCCAGACACACTCAAGCATTGTCAACACATTACTGGCCGTATACTTATATCAGATAAAGCAGTGCAACGCATCGCTTTCTGGTATAAAAACTTTCAGTTTCCATGGTTTTAGAAATGCTCCTTTACTAACTGAAGTTGATGTGCGATGGAACCCAGTGGCCAGTTTTCCATGGGAGTCGTTGTCTACTTCAGTGCATTTAAGAACAATCTTTTCATCTGACTATAGGTTTTGCTGTCAGAGTTTGTTCCCTCGACATTTGGTCAAACTGAATTGTCTTTCACCAGCTACCATGTTTCCGGCTTATGAAACTCTTCTGCCATCAGAATTCTACAGAATGCACTTCTGGCTAACTGGTATATCTTCCGTATTTGGAAACGCAGCCATCTTTCTAGCTTCATTTGCGATCCCTAAATTGTTTGCAAACAACTTCCGGAAAGTGTTTGGACATTTGCTGTGTGTGAATACAGGCATGGGAAGCCATGTTGGAATTAACATTATAACAGATGGTATGTTGCATGGAACGTACATGCGAATGGAAAGAGAATGGGTGAATAGTGTAGTTTGCCAACTGACCAGTTTCGTTTGTTATTTGTGTAGCGAAGTGTCTGTCCTGATCACCTTGTTTATCAGCTTAAATCATTTCGTGATCCTTCATTTCTCTCGAGAATCCAGTGTCACGTGTTCAAGGATAACTTTGTTTGTGGCATGGTTTGTGGCTGTTGTATTATCAGCGATACCGTTTCTTCCTGGTCTGGCACACTGGGGTGTAAACGACCAGTCCGGTCTGTGTCGTCTGGCCATCTTTAACCGCTACCACGATCGCCAGTCCTTCAAATGGACTTCCGTTCTCTTCACCACAAACTTCATTTTAAGCTCAATCATTTTCGTTTCTACTGTTCTCGTTACAAAGCAAACCCCAGCTCATCGAATTCAGCTTGATCCCAGCAAGAGGTGTCTGTATTTCTCAGCCCACCTGACAACCAAGATGGCTGTAACCCTCGCTGCTTGTTGGGTGGTGTTGGGTTTAGCTGTGATGATGACCACAGCTGGAGTCAGTGCTTTGGCCACTGTCCAGCAGGCCACGGTGGTGTTTGTCTTACCACTCCACTCTGCACTCTGTCCCTTCCTCTATGTGTGGGCTGTGCTCACAGAGCAACAGGGACGAGCTCGAGAGGAGAAAATGTTGAAAGTTCTTTCGAAATCGCAGGTTACTTCGCAATTGAAAAGTTGAACAAATCAACACCAATAAAGAAACCTTGCGCTTATAATTATGCAGACAGATTGTTCTTTCTTGCCTATGTTAACACAAACACCTACGTTTGCCAGGAAACCATTAATACCAGCTTCAGTAATGAATGATGACGAAAAGAGAAAGACATCTTTACCGATTGTTTAATCTTTCTAAACACATACACTAACTTTAAATCATCTGTACTGGGGGGTTTTCCCTAGCTTTGGCACTAAGGGTTGGCCAAAATTGCAGTATTATGCGACGAAATCGGCCCAAAACATGCCACGGCGAAATTTTATACTGAATAACTCGAAACACACCTTGACAGATGGCCTTCATATTTTAGTATATAATAAGGACATAATTGCTAATACTTTCCCGGTTATAATTCCAAACTGGAAATGCCCCAGGTAGGATCAGAGAGCGTCATCTGGTTAACGGAAATAACCAAACCAGAATTGAATGTCGACATAACTAACTACTGAAATTTTGTTGCTCTTACTTTGGCCCATGTTTACTGCTGAATGCTGCTGCTGCTGCTGCTGTGCTGCTGCTGCTGCTACTACTACTACTACTACTACTACTACAATACTACTACTACTATACTACATATTACTACTTCTTCTTCTTTCTGTCCACAGTATTTTGGATAAACAAAGCATGATTATTGATTGATTGTTTGAATGATTTTTCTTCTTCTTCTTCTTCTTCTTCTTCTACTACTACTACTACTACTACTACTACTACTACTACTACTACCTACTACTACCTACTACCTACTACTACTACGTCATGCTGATAGCCGTCGACTGCCTAATTCAGAACCGAGCACAGTGTTGTGATACCAGGTTGTAAAATAACCCAGAAGGACGGGTCATCGCCTGCGTCACAAGCTGGGACAAAAACTCGCGATCAAAATAACAGCCTCAGTAACGTGGTTGTAAAATCTCTGAAATCTTAAGGTGTTGATACACATGTCAACCCCGTGTACCGCTTCCAACGTGACGAGGTCTGTGAGGACATGGCTGTGATTAAATGACATGTCTAATGAAACTGAGGACATTCGGAAATCACTATTGCATTGTAGTTTTGCCTCCAGGTATATTCAATAGACCCCCCCCCCCCCCGCCCCTCTCCCTTACACGAACCTTAATGAAAATTAATATGTATTTTACATTAATTATATTTTTACATGAATTTGAATGAACATTTTACTAGAAATTAGAGAAACAAAACAGGTTCATCAGATCATGTAGACATAGTAATGTTAATAGATCTTGTCGTCAGCCTACCACAGTTGACTATGGACGTACGACTGGCATTCGGGGCGGGTACAGCACGGATTATTTAGGGGGCAGGCATAGTTAAACACCAGTATAAAATTTATTTTATTTATATCCTCATTGTAGTCTTCAGTCACAGACTTCAAATTTTGCAGGATATGTGTTAAAAGCATGCAGCAGTATAGAAACAATACTGATTTGTTCAGTGAAACATATGTTCGAAATAATTTAATTTTTTAAAATTGCCAATTTAAAAAAATACTTAAAACCTTTTGTTGTTGGCATGTGTTTCTCCTTCGGATTTTCGT
>CM065712.1:33530696-33543196 GCA_017654935.2 Phymorhynchus buccinoides
TGTTCTTGTTAAGTATTTTACTTTCCTTTTTTGGAGTTTAATATTGTTCATTTATTGTTTGTTGTTGTTGTTGTTTTTCTCTTTTTTTCCACCTTTAAATATTTAGAAGTAAGTCTAAGTTTATGTATTTCACTGACGTTTCATTAACATAGGGTCTAAATCATACAGGTACTCAGATACACATACCCTCACCCCATTTATTCATGTAAATTATATGCATGCATAGATTAACAATCCTTCGTATCTTCCTACACGCACACCCACAACCCCCTTAAACGGACATTTGCACATAATCATACATATACTTTTGTTGTTGTTGTTGTGTTGTTGTTGTTGTTGTTGTTGTTGTTGTCTAAGATCACTGTAAGGTGGATAGACGTTAAATTAAAGAACGAACGTGTGTGGCGCCGGCTTAAAAGTCGGAGGGTGAAGATGACATTTACGTCCAATTGGTCGCAGACCCTTATATGGACGGTGAAAAGTCGGAGACGACTAGGGCCATCTTCATAGTATGGTAAGGTGGGACACAACGCCCCCCTTCCCCTCCTCCCTAAGCAAACAATCCTCTTTCTCTTCTCTTTGAATCTACACACACCATATAGTAAAAAGCCAACTGTCCGTCCGTGTGCGTGTGTGTGTGTGAAACACAAAACGGGCCTTATAACTCCGCCGTTTTTCGACCGAATCGCTTCAAATTTGCTGTGAGCCCTAACGGGGCGATGGCAACGGCAACCGAGGCGGCCGTGTCATTTGCGCGGTTTCGCAAATGCGCGAAACGCGCATCCGCCGGCCTCTCGACGTATCTCCGGCGTTTCTGGGATGGTGGGGGGGGGGGGGGGGGGGGGGGGGGGGCAGTGGAGATTACAAGGGGATGACACTACAGGTATCTGTATTATTAAAAAAATCGGGACTTTGCTGGTTTAGCACTGCCTCCGGGCATTGCCTCCAGTATTGTTCAATACTGCCATGGGGTTAAAACTGCCACGGGAATTAACTGCCACGGGGCGATTGCTAGTTTTGTATTAAATGTAAACGATAGAGGACCATCCACGCTACATGCAGCATAGCTAACCGTTTAAAATTTGAAAGAAACGTTCGCATGCAAGAGTGAAACGTGAAAGATATATATGTTGGCCCTTTTGCCCCAAATTACTGCATCTTCCGGTTTTTACCATACAAAAACGATAATAATAATAATAATAATAATAATAATAATAATAATAATACATGTAATAATCATAATACATATTGTTTAATAATAATAATAATAATAATAATAATAATAATAATAATAATAAATATAGTCTAATAATAATAATAATAATATAATAATAATAATAATAATAATAGATGGTATTTGCATAGCGCCTTTCTATAAATACTTTATCCTCAAGGTACTTCCATTCACTGCACACGCAGTCACACAAAGACATTCTCACCCATTCGTGAAACCAGGTACAAGAACAAGAATGAAAAACTTAGAAATCAAATGAGCTTTGAAAGAAGTGAGTCTTCAGTTTAGACTTGCAACTGGAGAGAGTTGGTTCATGACGGAGATCAACTGGGAGATAATTCCAAACAGCAATGATCATATCATTTGGCATATGTATCTGTTGATATGATTCATAAGTCATGGAGCTTCTGTCTGTTAGCCTGCAGCCATTTTATCAGTTTAGCTTCTTCAGATTTTATCCTTCTTTCTGCCCAAGTGTTGTAGGTATAGATGAAAGGGTTGATGGCAGAATTTAGCGGCAGCACGAATATAGCCAGGGCCACGTTGACTTCTCCAGGAACCGGAACATCATTCAATGCCAACATGCCACACAGTCCAATGGGAAACCAGCACAGGAAATCTGTCACAGCGATGTTGATCAAGCGCCGGGCTATGGTCATGTCTTGTGACATCTGGGTGGTGTTAGTTTTCAAGACATTCCTCTGCACTGACCTGAAGATAATATACTGACCACACGAAATGACCAAAAATAGAGTAAAATTAAAGATGATCATTACGCCTACAGAATAATGCCTGCCTTTAAACTCATGTCTGGTAACTGGCAGTGGAATGCAGACACCTGACTGACTGTAAAACTCCCAGTGTTTTGTCATCGGGAGCAAAGGGAAGACCGCCAAAACCCAACCAACCAACCAAGTCAAGAGGCAAGCCACAAATGAGGATGTTTTCTCAAACCGTAGAGTGCTAAATGGAAAACGAAGAACGATGAATCGATCGATGGTTATGAGACAAATGATCAGAGCTGACACTTCACTGGATAGCAGAGACAAGAAGCCAGCCACTTTACAAGCCACACTGTGTTTCCACAAGTCGTCAAAATAGAGATATTGACCACGAAACCTTTCATCAGCAGCTCCAATAAGGACCACGTATAATCCCATCAGGAAATCGCCCATGGTAAGTGAGATAACGAACACAGTGAAGCCAGACACAGAGCGTGTTTGGGTTAAAAACAAACGTGCACAAAACGAGAACAGGTTGCCGGTCAGTGACATAAAACCCATAATCCACAAAAACACACGGTAAGTCCAAGACTGCAGCAAATCCTCACATGAGGACACCTCGTCCTTTGGAGCGTTACACAAACTGCTGTCAAAACCAGGAGGAAGGATTTCATCGCAGCAAAGCTTATAATTACTGGTGTGTACAGACACTAAATGGCGAAGGTGTACAAAAATGTCAGCTGGAAACGTTTTTATTGGGCTGCCCTCCATGTACAGCTCAGCAAGATGAGGTAAGGGCTGGAAACTGCCGTGGAATGTATGAATGAAAGTGGACGTCAAATTGAGTGTCTTTATTCGGGGAAAGAAGGAGATTATTTCAGGATCAAATAGCGTCAGAGTGGTTTGTGACAGGTCTAGGGTCGTCACAGTGTTTAACTGGACACCAGAGGCGTAGTCCCTAACCAGTTCAGTGAGAGGATTCCCGGACAGTGACAGTGTTTCTAAATGCTGCAGATTAAGAAAAGACGCCAAATGGACCTGCTTCAGTAGGTTTCTACTGAGGTCCAGGTGCTTTAAGTTCTTCAATGTCACGACAGGTATGTGAGTTATTGAACACTGGGCAAAAGCCAGGTTAATAAGATAAGTGTTGTGGTCAACATCAGACAGTGTCATGCCAGAACCTGTGGCATCCAGGTAACGGAGCTGAGGGAATGATGCTGCACTAAATGGCTGACCACACTGGAACGCGTGTTCCTGACATTGGCAGTCTGAAGGACAGGCCACGTCACAGAATAACTCATCGTCATGCTTTGGACAGTGCGACCAGCCATCACATATATGATCAGGATGCAAACATATTCCAGAAAATCTGCAACGCAGGTATCCTGAACATGCCATGTTCTCACAACCTTGTTCATCTACGTGACCAATGCAGTCGTACATCCCATTGCACAACGTGTACACAGGCAGGCAGTCATTGAACTGACCGGTACAACGATAGTGGGTATCAGGACAAGACTCGTTCAGTCCCATTGGTGTTGAGACGAACTGACGTGAGTTAAAGCGGATCATAGCAGGAGACGGGTGATAATAATACTTAATGTTTATTACGTTAAACCCCTTGCACGTGTTCTCATCAGATTCGTCCCAGCAGTTAAACAGTTGGTCACACACATATTCGTGCCGTATGCATTGACCATTAGAACAGGTGGCTTTGTTCCCGCAAAAAGGTGATGACAGAATGACTCGTCACTCTGATCCCTGCACTCAGGTACGAAGTTACACACCAAGCTAAGCGATAAGACCTGCTGGTTATCATTGCAGGAGAACACAGGGGTGGCATGAGAGTTCTCATTGGCTAAATCAGAATTTTTTTGAGCATTTAATGGACGGCTACGAAAACCGCAGGAACTTTTCGTTTGACAGAACACTCTGAAAACGCCACCACAGAGTAAAGACGTGTAGGTCACATGACCACCACGACATGCAATTAAAGATGGCTGCCACACCCGCGCACGAGTTAAGGAAATGCGGTTGGTATGATGAGACTCCGTATCGCTACGAATTTCACTTCCGTTAACTAAACACATGACAGCTCGATTCTCAATTTTACATTTAGATATTGTCGTAAAACGATATTTCTCGCCCAAACATTGCAACGTCATACAAGTTGAGTATCCACGATGCGTAGCCATACCAGAAAAGTGTTTAACAGTGTGATAAAGAGCAGTGCTGTCCTCCGTTATCACACAGTGCCGGTACATAGAGTGTATAGGCATGTGTAAAATGGATAAACCAACATGGATAGCTGTTGTCCTTCCACATGTTGCTGCTGGTTTTAAAACGTCCAGCACCCTATCCCAGTCAGTCAGGCACGTCGGAAATTTGAGTTTACCTCCCCGTAACGCGCAATTTTCATCAGCTATTTCATCGTCACTTCGGCCATCCCTGTGTTGGACAGTTCGTCTCAAGACTTTAGCAATGGTTACACGAACTTTACACGAGTCGCCTGGTTTGCTAAGGTTAAAGGTCAGCTGACAAGGACGTTTTTCATTAGAAACGCAAAAACGCAAGGCTACAAACAAAACAATATTTGGATTAAATTGTTCCCCACTCTTTTTATTCACGTAAGTATGTTCTAATATGAACAAGCCAAAAGTGGCTAAGCTCGAAAGTGGCATTGCTCCCAGTTCCAACTCGCAGCCACAACCTGGTTTGTCAGGTCACGGAATCTGAAATCAGCAGTCCAAGGGCCAGGGGAGCGAATTTATATTAGGCCGTCAGGAGGCAACCACCAGAGGAGACACTGCATTGCTGCTGAGTCTCTTCAGTGGAACCTGTTATAGAGCTAGCATACGTGGGACACCACCTACTAAGTCCCCTACTGACGTATGACAATGTCGTAGTCGTGGTGCTTGTCAGTTTTTAATTTTTCCGATGCCTTTGCTGTTTTCCCCCCATCTCATTTCCATGAAAGTGTTTGGAATAAACCATCTGAGGTAAGTTGGGTAATGTCTTCTTTATTTTTAACTCCGACCTGCTCATGTCCCCTGTACAACAGGTTCGTATTTGGGAAGGCACGAATAGGCCAAGGCCACGACCAAGCCACACCTCAATGCTTTAGGCTTGTTTAATATGCTTGCATGTTTGTTTTGCGTATCTGTTTTCAGACGGACCATCCAAAATACGAGGGTATAAAGTTTACGAGGGTTCCCTGCAAGTGACTATAAATGAATAAAGAAGGCAAATATAGCAGTTCTGCAGACACACTCTAAATCAGGTGCCTAATTGTGCACTTTGTTTACCTAATTAAATTTAAGAAGAAAAACAAAATCTCACCATACCTCCATCTGCATTCAACATACACATTGTACGTAGTATCTTCTCAAAGTAAACATTCTTTAAAAAACAAACTGAAACAGACCATCCCTGGAAAGTACAACAAACGAACATGCACACAAGTTTGAAGTGACATTTTTTTAATTCACATGAGACACGGTTAAATCAGAAGGAGAGAGAGACTGAAGACTATAGACTGAAGAACGTTATTACACAAGGATTGAGATTTTAGGCCAAGCCTATTCTTCCAATCTGTCCTTGGAACGAAAACTAGACTAATGCAAAACGAATAAAGAGAGAGAGAGAGAGAGAGAGAGAGAGAGAGAGAGAGAGAGAGAGAGAGATCATGCTCTCTCTCTCTCTCTCTCTCTCTCTCTCTCTCACACACACACACACACACACACACACACACACAAACACACACACACACACACATAAACTCACACGGCGTACACGGTATCGTCTTCACAAGTAAAACTAATGATTTATTTGTTTCCCTGCCGCTCAAGCTGATTTATGACTATGAGCCGACTAATTAATTGCTTTTCCGCAAAGTAACTGAATCGAATTGTGTCCATTGCTCTGTTTGTTGTCTGTTTCTTTTGCTTTGATAGGTGTTTTGTTGTTGTTGTTGTTGTTTTCTTTTTCTTTTTCTTTTTGTTACCGTTGACGTTGGTTGGCATCCATTTCAATCCATGTTCCAACTGCCTACCATTGCAGAGAGGTGTCTACCACAACAGATCAATAACGCTATAGTTTTGCAGTTTCCAGAGAGCAGGGGTCTTTTTTTAAAATTCATCTTTCTGTACTTTGTTTTCCTCATTTTGTTATTGTTTACATCTGCACAATGGTACTTTCATAACGAGTTTAATAATTATCCCCAAAAGGTGTCCTTTTTTGTTCTTTTTTTAAGCTTTCATGGGCTAAGAACCACACACAATTTGAACACATCGAAGTCGGAAAGCGTAGTCTCTCAAATTCATTTGTTTTTGTTGTTGTTTTTTGAAAAAAGAATTTTGCTTAATCAACAGCAATTAGCTTTATATTATACACAAAATATCTAATTGTTTTATGTTACTGATGATTTAGATCGATTTAAAATGCACAACCTTTACCCGGCCAATTACCACTTACCCTGCCTTTCAAGAACGAATCCATTAAATTTTAATGAAACATTAGCTGTGAAAATCTCACAATGAAATGGGTGCCTGCCAGATAGCAGAGGGGGCAGCTACTAATCCGGCTGGCTGGGCTAAAATGTAGTCCTCTTCTTCTTGCATATAGCGTCCCCCGTCAACAATTTGGTGATTATGACGCTTTCGACGTGGGGGGTTTCCAACTAAACAGTTGACCTGTGTAGAAGACTTGCTGCCCAGATGATCAGAGATCAGAGATCACCACCCTGGATGAATCAAAGAGATTTGAGGACAGATGGTGTTTGGGAAGGCCCCCTAACGCCAACAATCCCCTACTTTGGCTGGAGCACTAAAACAAGTGCAAATGCCCCCTAGTTTGAGAGTGATAGTGTTCCACGAAAGACTAGGCTGTAACATGGTTCTCCAGAACTACATGCACAGACACGCACAGCCTACAATCCATGTTAGACGTGCATCAGGCATGTTGACGAGCACACTATAAGCTGTAAGCTGGTTGCTACTCTAACTGTATGTGTTGTACTGCATGTATTACTTGACATTGAATAAACAACAGTTTTTTAAACCAAAAATACACGTAGAATATTATTTATTTGCAGATCTCGCATTTACTGTTTGATCCTATTATGACCTAAATTCAATCAGCGATAAAAGCCGTCTGAACCTCTCAGCCTAATCCAATTCAAAGGTGTTTTTTTAATCCCTACTCTTGTTGTAGTATATCATTTGTAAAGTCGTTCCCTAACCCTAACCACAATCAATGAGACTAGTACTTGCCTGTGGAAAAGGAAAAAAACTTGAAACGAGTGCATGGTTTCAGCTATTAATAGCTCTCTGAGGAAAACTAAAAGCAGTTAGATTGTGGGGAGTATTTGTGGGCTGTGTATTTATTTTGATTTAATCCATCCTTTATTTTTTATTTTTTGATAATCAGTGTCTTGGTAATATTCAAATCTGGGATTGCGTTGATACGGCTTGTCATTTGGGTGAATATGACACTACTACGGTCCGCAATTCCAGTACTTCTTTCTTCATCTTCTGCGCAGATGCGTCATGCTTCCGTTATGCGCCTAAGTAAGACATAATTAGTAAATTTAATGAGCCTTCCCTAAGAAGGTTAAATTTAATTGTAATTATTAGAGGTTAGTGATGTTAGTGGGAGGACAGCTGAGTATCAGGAGCGCTTGGTGCCAGACATTCCTGCTTCATGATTTAGCTAAATGGAAGTTCTCTAGACATAAGAATGTTATAGGGAGGGACATTTAAAAAGGAAGCAAAAAAGGGAGGGAACTGTCCTCCCACTAACATCACTAACCTCTAATAATTACAATTAAATTTCATCTTCCTAGGGAAGGCTCATTAAATTTACTAATTAATATTCGGTTAGTGACGTTCTTAGTGGTAAGGACAGTTGAGATTTTAGAGATATGTTTAGAGACCTTGCATAACATAAGTTGCAAATGGGATTGAAAACAACCATTCACCAAATATGATAACGTTTTTGTCTTACCTCATAAGGGAAGACTGTACCTTCCTGTATAGCTTCCACTGAGCGCTTGTCTGCATGAAGGTCATCAGGCTGTCTTCTCAATCACCATCATTTGTACACTATTTACAATATAACACTTGAATAGTCCTCCCAAACAAACAAAGAATCCATTTCAGTGTCAATTCACATTATTACTTTACAAAATGGTCCAGGATCGTTTGGCTGAAGTTCACTTCTGGGTTTTTTCTCCAGATTTTCTATAAAACTTCACAAATGTCTTTTCACTACTCCAACCAGCAGTCTTCATAATTGTTGTTAACGGTACTCCTCTTTTCCCAGCAGCTGAAGTAGACACACTTCTAGTACTGTGCGCCGAGAGAGAAAATGTCAGTATTTATGCCTGCCTCAGCAAGCACAGTTTTCACCCAGCGAGCTAATGTATCTCGACTGACAGGCAGATGTGGTTTTGGAATTGTTTTGAACAACTGTGACCCTGTGTTGAAATGGGTTTTTTCTCTCAAGATAAACCTTCAGATGAGAGACTAAACACAGTTTTGGGTTACTTTGAAATGCACATATCTCAGCAGGCGGAAGGTAAACTCCTGGTTTCGATTGTTTGTGTTTTTCAGAAAACGTAATTACACTGCTGTCGCTTTTTAGCTTAATGTCCGAACGTTTGAGAGTGTGCAGAGCCTGGCCCCTTTGTCCTGTCAATAGCGTCAACAGCATACACGTGCGTAAAGTAAGGTCTTTGAGGGACAAGCTATCTAATTCAGGCAGATTCCAAGTAACCTAGAACCTGATCCAAGTTTCTCTATATTTAGGCAGTGAAGGTCTCTTCTCAAACGCTCCTTTCATCACCCTACGCACCACTTGGTGATTTCCTACTGTTTGTTCCCCTTCTACCAAAGATAGGTACGATAATAGTGCGCTCCTTGCTGTGTTTAAAGCACTATAACTGGCTCCTTCTTTAAATAAGTATGCTAACAAGTTAGATACGTCGATGGGTGATGCTGAGTGGTGGTCCAATTTGTTATGTTTCACATATTTCTTCCACTTCTCGATACAACAATTGTATGATGTTTGGGTGTTAGGTCTCCATGAACTAACCAACAGATCTGCAGCAACCTCTACTAAACCTTGCCTCATGCACTTTCCCCTGATATATGAATTTCCTTTGGTTTGTTGGGCAACATGAGGAGATGTTTGGAAGCTAGTGGCACTGGATACTGGATCAGCATCCTCCTGAGGACTGGCCACCACACCTGTACCATGTGTTGTCCACTGGGGCACAATGATCACCCCCACTGCCTTGTCCTGTTTGAATTTCTTTAGCACTTGACTGATGACGCTGAAAGGAGGAAAACAATAGCAGATATGATTCTTCCATGAAATAGAAAATGCATCAATTGCAAAAGCTTCTGGGTCGGGTCAAATTGCTTATTCAGTCTGGAGGCAAAGAGGTCTATTGTTGGGTTGACATGCAAGTGTGCTAAGGCTGTCTTCAAGGTCAGACTATCAAGGTTCCATTCCCCATCTGTGTTCAATTTTCTAGATTGGGTGTCTGCTTCCTTATTGTCTTTCCCTGGAATGTGTGCAGCTGATAGCCATATCTTGTGCGCAATGCACCACTGCCAAATAGAAAAGGCGATCTACTGCCGTCATGTTATCGACCAAAATGCGAACATGCTTTCCAACCAAGTGTTCTTTGAAACATTTCTAGGCAAACAAGGCAGCTTTCAACTCCAAATAATTAATGTGAAACTCAGCTTCATCAGGTAACCACGCCCCTCCAGATTGTTCTTCTTTGCACACACAACCCCAGCCACTCAAGCTAGCGTCTGACTTAACCACACTATCAGGGTCACTTTGTACACTGTCTTTGGAAGCTGAAGGGATATGTTCAACCAACCAATGTAACTCTGCTTTAGCCTCAAACGCCAGTGATACGTGCTTATCGAAGTCGCCTTTGTGTCTCTTCAATGCAGCTTTTTTGTCATCTTCCAGGTGACGATAATACAAGGGCCCAAATGTAACTGCTGGGAAAGCTGACACTAATGTGCCTATAGCCTTGGTTAACTCTCTTATTTTGAGTCTATCTTTTTTATTTGCTCTGATGCAGGATTGACGCAAATCTTCAGATCTTTCTTTTGTAAGTTTTTTAACTGCCATAGTTCTTGAATCAATAATAACTCCTAAGAACTGAATACTTTGAGTAGGTTCAAATACTGATTTTGTAGGGTGAATAATGAAACCTAGGGATCGAAAAAGCTGCACTGCATCAACAACATTTTCTCTACACAGGCCTACTGTCTCAGCCAACAACAAATAATCATCAAGAAATGGGTAAAGGTAAAGATGTGCCACCCCCCATGCATTTCTCGGTTAATTCTATTTTTCCGTTTTTGCCTTTCTTACCATACATAAAGCTGTATTTTAGGAAAAAAAATTCCGTCTTATACGGTGGGGGGTAGGGTTAGGGTTAGGGCTAGGGTTAGGGTTAGGGTTAGTATTCCAAAAAGGTTATTAGCTAAAAATGTTCCTAAAATACAGCTTTATGTATGGTAAGAAAGGCAATAACGGAAAAATACAATTAACCGAGATAGGTAGGGGGGGTGGCACATCTTGACCTTTACCAAGAAATGCAGACGAAATATGTCCCTTTTCTCTCCCTAGCATAGTCAACACATCCATATTGGCTGTTATTTACTCTAAGCCACACCCTCCTTGTACCAGCACGTGCTGTGTGTTGTGAGTGATTGGGTAACGGGACACTTTCCCCCTGGACTTTTTCCCCCCGGATTTTATCCCCCGGAATTCTTCCCCCTGGATTTTTTCCCCCTGGAACTCTTTCCCCCTAGGGCTCTTTCCCCCCGGTACTATTTCCCCCCGGACAATTTCCCCCTTGGAACTCTTCCCCCCCAGGACACTTTCCCCCCAGTACCATTCCCCCTATCACTTCTTGCCCCTGGGACACTTCCCTCCCACCTCCGAGACCGCCGTTCACCCACCCACCCCTCCCCGATATTATCAGTATCATTGATTGGTGCATAAAGAGACTTGCATACACCAGAGAGAGGGGGAGAGAGAGAGAGAGAGAGAGAGAGAGAGAGAGAGAGGAGAGAGAGAGAGAGAGAGAGAGAGAGAGAGAGAGAGAGAGAGAGAGAGAGAGAGCGAGCAGAAAGGTATTGAAGTGTTACCTGAGAAGTTATTTTACTATGGGGGGAAAGTGTCCCAGGGGAAAAAGTCCTAGGGAGGAAAATGTCCGGGGGGGAAGAGTACCAGGGGGAAAGTGTCCTAGGGGGAAAGAGATACGGGAGGGGGAAAAGTCCGGGAGGAAGAATTCCGGGGGATAAAGTCCAAGGGGAAAATGTCCAGGGGGAAAGTGTCCTAGAAATGTCTGCTTTCACTATCACCCGCTGAGTGCTTGCAAGCCTTGCATCAGCCCTTTTCACGTGCCGAGGGAGTGAACGGGAAAAGACTTTGTTGATCTTGGGAACCACCAAATTTTCACAATTGCGTGATCTATCTTTACTCATCTTCTCCTTCAGCAGCCCCTCGTCTGTATGTTCCTTGAAGCGCTTATTCACATGCTTAGTCAACGATTCTGCCACCGGGCCAGTAGTCGCTTCAGTTTCGTCCAGTTCTGCATCCAAGCTGGCTAAATATTCATCCTCTGCGATGTCTGCTATTTCACCCTCACTTTCTTCTATCTCCCCTTCATCTGATGACTCAGAAAACGGGTTACTCTCCTTCTTGACCTTGGCTTGAGCGGCACTCCTCCCAGCATTCTTTTCATGCTCGACCTCAGATTCATCTATCCCACATTCCGTGCGGGATCTCTTCTTTTTCCCAGAAGTGTTCTTCTTCTTCGGGGCATGGTCCGGTTCCGCGTTCTTTCCTCTTTGGCTCACTTCTCTTTGTTGACTTAATTGTTATTGTAATTGATTCAACATTGATGTGATCGCTTCAAATTGCCTAGAGTATTTAGCATCTAATTTTTGGAATTGACTTTCTTTCTCTGACCTGCTCTCATCGTCACTAGGTCTAATTTTCGCCATAATGGTAATCACACTCTGTTAAGTTAGCACAAAACTCGGCTCGCAATATAACGTGACGTCAAAGCAGACTAATATCACTCAACGTTGTACAAACACCATTCCCAGAGCGGTGAGACTAAAGATGTTATTCACACAGGCAACCAAGGCACAAACGTCATCGTCAACCACAATGTCATAAAAAACATCATTCGAGCCATTTGCAGCCAAGGGCCAGGTACAAATCAACAGTGCGGAACAGTCCGAACACCGCATTAAAATCAATACAACCGTGTTAAAACACTGGTCTCCTCGCACAAAACAGCAGCGCAAAGCGCCGGTTATGCTGTGCTACAAGTGCCAAATCTGTGTCGATAGTCCCTGATAAAATGAAAGGGAACAGGTTACGACTGAAATGCAGGTACGTCCGTCCAGTCTGGCTACCATGCTCTGACGGAAGCGGGAATGTCTGGCACCAAAGGCTCCTGATACTCAACTGTCCTTACCACTAAGGACGTCACTAAC
>CM065712.1:33548196-33560696 GCA_017654935.2 Phymorhynchus buccinoides
GTCTAGATCCAGTGGAAAGGAACACAACACAGCTCAGCTCTTCTCTGGACCTGGACACTCTTGGCGCAATCTGCCCGGGACTGGACTTCTTCCTCAATCAGAGCAGTGTGCACAGTGTGTTCTTCCAGTTTAATGGCTCAGACTGTGAACACAATCTACCTCGTTTTCTGGCACAGCATGGGGCAGTGTATGGCATGTGTCAGGACTCTACTTCTTTCTGCAAAATGTCTGTGAAGGGAAGCTATGTGGGTCTCAGGATAAACGCTAAGCGGTTACAATACGAGTGTGATTTGAGTCAGTGGAGAACCTGTATAGACTGTAGCTCACTGAGATGTATGGATTGTACAACCTGCGGGCATCATCATTTTACTGGAGACATGGTCTTCGATTTTAAACAAAAGGAGTTGTATTTGTTTCACACAAACAGACCAATGATCAACCTGACTATCCAGGCCATTGATGCGTTTGAAATAATTGTGAAGTACATCACACATAATGCTGGATATATCGCAGTTCCCAAATTCTCACCTCACGGAAAGCTGAAAGATCGACATCAGAATCTAGAAGTAACGTGCGGATCAACGTTCAAGATTGTAGTCAGTTTTGAACGATCCAAGTACATGCGCACTGATTTATGTACTCGGTTGTTTATCAAACACACGACAGGAGGGTTTTTGTGTACGTTGATCAGCCCTAGCATTATTCAAACCCCTCTACCTACATTGTTACGACACTGTTGTACACACTGTACAAATAAGCTCCATGACAGCTGCAAGTCTGTCTTTATTATGGCCCATTTTTACCTCGTCCCTGCCTCAACCAAACAGCTGCGCAGCGGCTTGTTCAACTGTTCTGGAGGCCGCTACTCCAAGCTTCGAGCTGTCCTGCACTGCAATCTGAGGACAGAGTGCGAAGACGGTCAGGACGAGACGGAACACTGTCCTTTCAGCAGTCCTGGCTGTAAGGGTTTGGTGGCATCACGTGACAAATGCTACCAGCTGTTCGAAAATATGTCTGCTCACTCTGTAGAGTATTCGCAGCTCCTTTGTCAGGCACGAAACAAGAATCTGGCCGCTGTGAAATCACCAAGCGAAAAGACAGCCATTCTTCATATATTTCAGCGTTATGAACGATTTCTTGTAGCCATCGGTTTGACGGCGGGTTGGCACACCCAATCCTTTGCCTACAGTAAATTCAAAATTTGGTCGGATGACACAGCGGCGTATAATGTGGATCACTTCCCATTGGGAGAGTGCAAAGAAGTGCACAAACCTACGAGAGAAGGGAAATACCTTACACTGTCTTCTATGGCTCTGGGGTGTAAGGTGGTTGCTAAAAGTAATTTGTGTGAATTTCAACCAAGACAGACAGAGGCATGGTTTGCTCCTGTTGTGCTGGCTGAGTTACCGTACGGATTCTCCATGGTGCACAACACTCGGCAGGTGTTGCCAGTTGGCGTGGAGAAGCACTCCCAGCACCTGTTCGTTTGGCTTGGTGGCAGTATTGACAGGTCTGTGAATGGGTTCTAGGCGTGTGTGTGTGTGTGTTGTTTTTGTTGTTGTTGTTCTTCTTCTTCTTCAATTTAACGTCCTTCCACTAAAATGTGATTTGGACACGATTCTTCCACTAAAAAGTGATTATTCCACTAAAACGTCCTTCCACTAAAAAAGTTATTCGGACGATTGAGGTGTACTTTTGATGTAGGTAAGTGAGAGTGGGTGTGTCTGTAGTGATTGTGTGTAAGTAATAGAGTCAGCCTTTAGCTAGTGATAAATATCATGACCATGTCACCCCCTCCCCTGATCTTGAATCAGCATGTGTTTAGAAATTTCAGACTATCTGTGTTTGTATGTACTTTACACCTGCTTTATTCATGCGTATGTGTGTGAACGCTATGTGTACGTACTCATATGTACATGCGGGTACGAGTGTGTGGTTTATTGTTTTTGTTTATTTTAGAACAGGCGATGGCCAATTCATAAATATTCATAATGAACGCAACAGCACTGTGCTGACTGTCGGGAGTCTGGCTAGTGTGATGTTTACTTGTGATGATGGTTTCATCACAGTTCACCACACTGTGCTGTGTGACTTCAAGGAAGACTGCCCAAACTTCAGTGATGAGTCATTCTGTGAGCATCCCCTGTGTCATGAATTCCGATGTTTCAACGGTCAGTGTGTATCAAACAGTCAACGATGTAACGAACACTCCGACTGCTTGGACGACTCAGACGAGAGACAGTGTTCCAAAAGCAAACAATTTCCCTTCTACTCAAGCGCACGAGGCTTGTACATTAATTTAGATGGCACTGGGTATTTCAGCCAGCGGTACATAGCAGATGACGAGCCGTGTCCAGAAAGCCACTATCGCTGTAACACAGAGTGGCTGTACTGTCTGCCTGTCTACACAAGGTGTAACGGAATGTCTGACTGCGTTCATGGAGAAGACGAACTGGACTGTGAGCGAGAAACCTGTCCCGGATTCTACCAGTGCCACGGTTCCAGGGTGTGTGTGCATGGTGACCATCTGTGTGATGGCTGGGGTCAGTGTCCACAACGAGACGACGAGCTGATGTGTCACATGGCCTGTCCCCAAGGCTGTCTCTGTGTAGGCTATTCCTTTGTGTGCAGCCACAAATTCAGTCCTCTGCTGTTTCCTGATTTGCGATATCTGGATGCGACAGGGACGGGGATGTCGCTAACCGATTTCCAGGTCAATACTTACTTGGTGGTTTTAATTCTTTCTAACTGCTCGCTGGTTAATGCATCCAGAACAAATCTCACAAACTTGAAACATCTTGACCTTTCTGACAACTCCTTGAAGACTTTCCATGTTGCCCATGTTCTTCAGCTACCTCATCTAAGCACCTTGTGTTTAAACAATAACCCCATAGGCCACACGACCAACACACTGGGTAGGTACGTCCACTATGGTTTAAGGCGAGTAAGTCTATCCCAGACACACTCAAGCATTGTCAACACATTACTGGCCGTATACTTATATCAGATAGAGCAGTGCAACGCATCGCTTTCTGGTATAAAAACTTTCAGTTTCCATGGTTTTAGAAATGCTCCTTTACTGACTGAAGTTGATGTGCGATGGAACCCAGTGGCCAGTTTTCCGTGGGAGTCGTTGTCTACTTCAGTGCATTTAAGAACAATCTTTTCATCCGACTATAGGTTTTGCTGTCAGAGTTTGTTCCCTCGACATTTGGTCAAACTGAATTGTCTTTCACCAGCTACCATGTTTCCGGCTTGTGAAACTCTTCTGCCATCAGAATTCTACAGAATGCACTTCTGGCTAACTGGTATATCTTCCGTATTTGGAAACGCAGCCATCTTTCTAGCTTCATTCGCGATCCCTAAATTGTTTGCAAACAACTTCCGGAAAGCGTTTGGACATTTGCTGTGTGTGAATATAGGCATGGGAAGCCATGTTGGAATTAACCTTATAACAGATGGTATGTTGCATGGAACGTACATGCGAATGGAAAGAGAATGGGTGAATAGTGTAGTTTGCCAACTGACCAGTTTCGTTTGTTATTTGTGTAGCGAAGTGTCTGTCCTGATCACCTTGTTTATTAGCTTAAATCATTTCGTGATCCTTCATTTCTCTCGAGAATCCAGTGTCACATGTTCAAGGATAACTTTGTTTGTGGCATGGTTTGTGGCTGTTGTATTATCAGCGATACCGTTTCTTCCTGGTCTGACACACTGGGGTGTAAACGACCAGTCCGGTCTGTGTCGTCTGGCCATCTTTAACCGCTACCACGATCGCCAGTCCTTCAAATGGACTTCCGTTCTCTTCACCACGAACTTCATTTTAAGCTCAATCATTTTCGTTTCTACTGTTCTCGTTACAAAGCAAACCCCAGCTCATCGAATTCAACTTGATCCCAGCAAGAGGTGTCTGTATTTCTCAGCCCACCTGACAGCCAAGATGGCTGTAACCCTCGCTGCTTGTTGGGTGGTGTTGGGTTTAGCTGTGATGATGACCACAGCTGGAGTCAGTGCTTTGGCCACTGTCCAGCAGGCCACGGTGGTGTTTGTCTTACCGCTCCACTCTGCACTCTGTCCCTTCCTCTATGTGTGGGCTGTGCTCACAGAGCAACAGGGACGAGCTCGAGAGGAGAAAATGTTGAAAGTTCTTTCGAAATCGCAGGTTACTTCGCAATTGAAAAGTTGAACAAATCAACACCAATAAAGAAACCTTGCGCTTATAATTATGCAGACAGATTGTTCTTTCTTGCCTATGTTAACACAAACACCTACGTTTGCCAGGAACCATTAATACCAAGCTTCCAGGTAACTGAATGATGACGAAAAGCGAAGACATCTTTACCGATTGTTTAATCTTTCCAAACACATACTAACTTTAAATCATTCTTTCTGGGGGGGTTTCCCCTAGCTTTGGCACTAAGGGATTGCCAAACTCGCAGTATATTTCGACGAAATACGGCCCAAAACATGAAACGGCGAAATTTTAATCCTGAATAACTCGAACACACCTTGACAGAATGCCTTCATATTTTTTAGTATATACTAAGAAATAATTTCTAATACTTTCGGTATAATTCCAAACTGGAAATGCCCCAGGTAGGATCAGAGAGCTTTCATTTGGTTAACGGAATAACCAAAACCAGAAGTGACGTCACATAACTAACTACTGAATTTTGTTGCTCTTACTTTGGCCCATGTTTACTGCTGCTGCTGCTGCTGCTGCTGCTGCTGCTGCTACTACTACTACTACTACTACTACTACTACTACTACTACTACTACTACTACTACTACTACTACTACTACTACTACTACTACTACTATTACTTCTTCTTTCTTTCACAGTATTTGGATAACAAAACATGATTTATTGATTGATTGTTTGAATGATTGAATGATTTTTCTTCTTCTTCTTCTTCTACTACTACTACTACTACTACTACTACTACTACTACTACTACTACTACTACTACTACTACTACTACTACGTCATGCTGATAGCGTAGCTGCCTAATTCAGACTGAGCCAGTTTTATGATACCAGGTGTAAAATAACCCCAGAAGGAAGGGTCTTCGCCTGCTGTCACAAGCTGGGACAAAACTCGCGATCCAAAATCATTGCTCAGCATACGTGGTTTGTAAAATATCTGAAATCTTCAGGTGTTGATCCACATGTCCAACCTCCGTCGTACCGCTTCCCAGCTGTGACGAGGTCTGTGAGGCATGGCTCTGATTAAATGACAATGTCTAATTGAAACTGAGGACATTCGAAATCCTACTGCATTGTAGTTTTGCTTAATATATTCATATATACACCCCCACCCCCCCCTCTCTCCTTATCACTTCAATTATTAAATTCTTGTAGCGGTGCCATAGCCGATGAGGTTTAACCGAGGCGTGGTTACCGCTACACCTATCTGCATTAATAAAAAATAGGGACTTTACTGGTTTCGTACTGCCTCCGGGCATTGCCTCCAGTATTGTTCCCACCATATTTGTATTTACAAATGTCCCATATGTGTCTGATTCAGACCAAGAGGACGTAAAGCACCTTTTTCGCTCCCCTCTCCCTTACACGAACCTTAAGAAAATTAATATATGTAGTTTACATTAATTATATTTTCACATGAATCTGACAACATTCTACTAGAAAATAGAGAACAAAACTAGGTTTCATCAGATTCATGTAGACAGTAGTATTTAATAAGATTCTTGTCGTACAGCCACCACAGTTGTATGGACGTACGACTGCATTCGGGCGTGTAGAGCACGGTCTTTAGGGGGCAGGTATAGTTAAAACCAGAACATTTTTCTTATTTTTATATCTCATGTAATTCTTCAGTCACAGACTTCAAATTTTGCAGGAATGTGTTAAAAGCATGCAGCAGTATAGAAACAATACTGATTTGTATCAGTGGAACATATGTTCGAAATAATTTTAATTTCTTTAAAATTGCATATTTAAAAAATACTTTAAAATCATTTTTGTTGTTGCATGTGTCTCTCCTTCGGATTTTGCGTGTAAGATCTGATAAGTTACAATAATGTTCAAATAAATAATATTAAGCTTTTGTCATATCAGTTTATTTGTAATAACTGTTCTGACAATTTTTGAAATGTGTGATTGGTAGTGTTCAGTATTTCCAGTTTCTTAATTTCTGATGCAATAACTCCAAAACTAATGTATCTTTTACAAATGTTGATATGACAAAAGCTAGATCTTTTGCTTGTGAACAAATGTGCCAAATATTATCAAAATGTGCCCATATTGGTAAAATTAATAGTCTGTCCGCTTATAAGATAAAATGAATGGCAAATTCCAAATTATGGTTAAGGCATATCCTTTGGCACACATGTACCTTAGACCCTCCCCTAACATAAACTGATGGGAAACACACCGTCGCAGATGGTGGTTTCTGTGAGAAACAGACCCCTTTGTGACGTCACCATAATACCGCTATTACCGCTTGTGAATCCAACTACATTAGCTTTTACTGGTTATCTAGTGTACAATTACGTCTTGCTACATGCAATTTTATGTGCCTGTCATAAACACCAGACCCGGCTCTAAGCTCATTACAATCACGAGTCACACAATGGGCTAGTCTGCTTATGTACAGCCAAAATCATCCAACAAGGGTGCAGATATTTCTTTGCAGCACAGTAAATCCTAAGCATCTTATGGACTACATTGCATTGATATGTGACAGAAAAAAAATCTGTTGTGCTCTAATTTAACATGAAGTAGCGTGCTTTAACATGGCAATGAGGGCCTGCACATTTGTCTGTGTATCTTGAATGAATAAAACTGGGTGGCAAAGGGTCGGCAAATGGTATCATCATCGAAGTACTTGTAGCGGTGCCATAGCCGATGAGGTTTAGCCGAGGCGTGGTCACCGCTACAGCTATCTGTATTAATTAAAAAAATCGGGACTTTACTGGTTTCGTACTGCCTCCGGGCATTGCCTCCAGTATTGTTCCCACCATATTTGTATTTACAAATGTCCCATATGTGTCTGATTCAGACCAAGAGGACGTAAAACACCATTTTCGTCGTCGGGTCGGCAAATGGGTGGCAAAGGGCCGGATTCAGGGACATCCATGGTCGGCCAGTGACATCGGGCCGACGTTGGGCTGGCGCGTCGGCTCGACGTCGGCTCGACGTCGGGTCGGTGCGTCGGCTCGACGTTGCGCCGATGGGCAAAAATGCGGCTAGCCGACGTCGGACATCCGATCATTTGCCCACGTCGGCATTTGAGCGGTGTGCTATCTGGGATTTGAGACTCTTTTTTTTTAAACAGGTATTTGTCTGCCTCAATGCCAGGGAAGTGGCCTTCGACGACCCTGTACAGGAAAGTCAGCCTCTGTGGTTTTCATCTTTCCTGAAGAGATGGAAGGCCAAGGTCGCTCAGCATGGCTGACAGCCTGAGCCCGAGTGGCGGTGATGAAATTCTGCTTAACGTCCTCCGGTCTGGAACAGACACATATTGGGACATTAGTAGATATAAAGATGGTGGGAACGATCCTGGAGGCAATGCCCGGAGGCAGTGCAACACCAGGAAAGTCCCGAATTTTTAGCAATACAGATTATTGTATATTGCATAATGGGACCAGCAATCTCTCTTTATAGGCATAAATCTTGCTGCCCTCTGCATCAATGAATCAATGCGTAGAATGAAATTATCAATGAACTTCTTCCTCCAGTCGTTCGTATTTATTTTCTTACAGATTGTTTCTATAATAAACAGAAGTTGACACTCCAGAACAAGAAGAAGAAAGAAGAAGAAGAAGAAGAAGAAGAAAAAAGAAGAAAGAAGAAGAAGAAGAAGAAGAAGAAGAAGAAGAAGAAGAAGAAGAAGAAGAAGAAGAAGAAGAGAAGAAGAAGAAGAAAACCAATGCAGTTTCAGCCAATGTTTTCCGTTCCCAGTTTTATAAAGAGTATTATATAATCACCAGTGTGCATGGGAATGAGGACCTCTCTGTCTGTCTGTCTGTTTGTCTGTCTGTCTGTCTGTCTGCATGTCTCAGTAATATAAACGCCACATGATCCAGCCACGGGGGGATGACCTCACTTTAGCAACCATCACTACTAAACCACTTTATATCAATTTGTGTGGGTGCATAGTGGGTTCGGGTGATGTCCTGCACTGGAACAATGCTACACCGACACGCTATACATCAGAGATCTTCATCTGCACCCAGAGTGGCCTCATCAGTCACTGACGAACGATCCTTCACAAAGTCAAGCCATGAATGAGATTAGAGGCGAATCGGGGGCGGGGGGGGGGGGGGGGGGGGGTGTCTTACAAGAGTTCTGGACCCCTCTCCTCTTCCAGAAACAAAGGGGGAAAAAAGAGAAAAGAAAATGAGGGAGATACATAAATCCATACCATGGTTTTAGGTCATACCCCTGGCCAAAGAAAAGCCTTCATTGCTTCTTTTACGACCACATTTTTGTGTGTTTGTATTTGGTACTTCTGGTCACATAGAGACTTATCTCTGTGAAATTCGGGCTGCTCTCCCCCGGAGAGAGCGTTACCGCAAGTGCAGCGCCTACCCAATTTTGTGTGTGTGTGTGGGGGTGGGGGGGGGGGGGGGCACAGGGTGAGGAGGGGGGAGGGGCACACTTGGAAAACCTAGTTATCAATTTGGCCATACCAGGCAGCGGGATTTCTCCCTGCTATTACCGACTTTCAACTGCCGTGGGATTTTTACGTGCGTAAAGCGCACGGGTCAGACTAGCTTTAAGTCCCCATCCGAAGGACTCGACGTTCAGTTCGATTTTCCTGTCAAACTAGAAAGAAAGGGCGAGGCCGGGATTCGAACCCGGGTCACTCACGCTGCAGTCACGCATTACATTTGGCAGACGAACGTCTTAACCACTCTGCCACCTTTCTCCCTATTGTCGTCAGCTTCTGGGGTGGCTTTGCCCCCCATCCAAACACTTGGAACACCCCACCCCCCGTCCGTGACTAACTTATCCGCCCCTGGTTACTATATTGCTGAAGATGGATGCTCAGGAAAGAAGACAACTGGCTCTGTTTGAACTCCATCAAAGTGACTCAGCAGCAGCGCAGTGTCTCCTCTGGTGGTTGCCTTAGGCATCACAGCGTGGCATGGGTTGCAACTGGTGGCAATACTGCTAGTGGTGGTCTTGCGAAAGAGGGTTAAACTGGGACTCAGAATGAGCAGTGGCTAACTGGATCGATGTTCGAACGCAGGACAGGATAGACAAAAAAATGCAGTCACATTTTGTCCATGAGACGAGTGCTAATGTTTAGCATTCGTCTCATGGGCAAATTTGACTCATATTTGCTTTATTTCATGAGATAGTTGGCATGGGCTTCTTACCCACCCATGGGCTTTTTAACCCCATCTTATCCTATGCATTAGCCCTGCATGTAAGCTTAATGTTTTCATCCCTGGTTGGTGCATTTGTACCATGGTGTTCAAGAGCTTCGGCTGCTGGGATGATCCCTGGAGTCTTTAAGCCAGGGAACAACAACAACAACGACAACAACTGGTTGGCATTAGCCTGTAGTAAGGGCCAAGAGTAGGTGAGAGCTGCAAATAGGTGATGTCCTACAGTATTGGAGAATCGTGGCGCATTAATCGTTTGTAAAAGACTGGCTCTCTAAGTAAGGGCCTTCGGATGAGACCTTAGACCGAGGTCCCATGTGCGAACGCATGCACAAGATCTTGCGCGCACGTTAAAGCCCATTCCACTATTCGGTACGAGTAGGCCGTGTGGAATGGATGACACGAACTCACAAAGCATGCATCCTGTGCGCCACTGAATAGCGGTATAAACGGAGGCTTTGGGCGTGGGGCAGGATAAACATCCCCAATCGAAAGAAGAAGAAGTACCTACTACGTAATACCTAATAGCTGGGAAGAACAGACTGACGTAGGCCTTTACAGACATAACAGTACCTGGAGTTGATACGTTGCAATCTTAATGAATGCCTTTATATTTGAGCAACTGTGTGTGTGTGTGTGTGTGTGTGTGTGTGTGTGTGTGTGTGTGTGTGTGTGTGTGTGTGTGTGTGTGTGTGTGTGTGTGTGTGTGTGTGTGTGTGTGTGTGTGTGTGTGTGTGTGTGCGTGTGTGTGTGTGTGTGTGCTTCTGTTTGTGTTGTGCCTGTTTGTTTGCCCCGTAACTCACGAACCAGTGTACAGAATCGCTTCACATTTTGTGTGGTGATATATTATTCCCGGCTGAACTGGGTTTTTTTTAATGGTCTTAACCCAGTGCAAACACTTAATCCTTTATCTTTTTATCTGTCCCTCTTCTGTCTAAGGCCTAACGTTTGAGTTTCTTCTCAGACTTTGAGCCTTTTCTTCCGGCATAAGTGGTAGAACCTCCCGGTTCCGTGGCAAAATAACCAGAGTTGATTGTGGCCACGCACAGCGAAGAAGAAGGCTTATGGTGCAGGGAGGGGGTGACCTTGATCTTGGAGTTTGACCTTGAAAACCGGTCAGAAGTAGGAGTAGCAACAGTTACTAAAGGGTAGTAATTAGGGAATGACTGGCTGGACTGGTTTTTACTGGTTACTTCCCTTGCGTTATGAATCTGAGTGAAAGAGGGGGAGAGGCGAAAGAGAGAGAGAGAGAGAGAGAGAGAGAGAGAGAGAGAGAGAGAGAGAGAGAGAGAGAGAGAGAGAGAGAGAGAGAGAGAGAGCAGAGAGAGAGAGAGAGAGAGAGAGAGAGAGAGAGAGAGCGTGTGTGCGCGCGCGCGCATGCGAAGCATAGCGAGCAGGGCTGCTAGTAAATACTACAGGCTACTGGCAGCGGACCAGAGTCGGAGAAACTAATTCTTACTGCTACAGGTGTGTTGAAGTGTTGACGTTGTTGCTATAGTCTTAACTGCTATTGGCATGGCATCAGTCGAAACGGCTCACACACATAGCACATAAACTCACAATACAGACACATGGAAAATAGTTGCAAAGGCATTTAATTCTAAAGCTTAGTAATTCTTTCTCTGTATAAATGAAAATACATCGTTATACATAACTGGACTAAGTAGTTTTGTTGCAATACATTCCTAGTGATCAGTCTTTTTCTTACACACACGCATGCACGCACACGTACCCCCCCCCCCCCCCCCCCCACACACACACACACACATAGTTATACAGGGTGCATCCCTTACCCTTTTTGGCTCACTCGTTTCAACGGATTGAGTCTATATTCTCGTGCTAAGATTTTTACTATTTCTGGTTTAACTTTGTGCTGGTTTGCTTTTATTGTGGATTTTCGATTTGGTGCAAAGAAGACACCATTCTCTTGTAGAATGCGCGCTCAAGTTGACATCCACTGGACAGTCAAATTGCAGGCCGATCATGCAAACTGATGAGATCTTCACAGATCGAAACAGCTGTCTTTGTCGTTTCTGAGGTTCACAAATACGGGACACAGCATAAACTTTTTAGCTGTACCTTTTTATCTCATGTCAGTCAAAACTCATTTTCCTGATAAGAGATAATAAAAATCTTGAAAGCTTGAAAGCATTGGTGTTTTGTGGCTTTTTTTGAAATCATATATTCTCGTGCTTGTTCGGTTTTCCGTGTCTGTGTGTCTGTGTGGTCTGTGTGTCTGTGTGTCTGTCTGTCTGTGTGTCTGTGTGTCTGTGTGTAACTGTGGTAACGTTAACATTGCTTTTTCTCGGGATCTATGAGGCGCTCAGTGCTCAAATTTTGCATACACATAGATGTTTATGCAAGCTTTCAAGAAAGATCATTTGCATAACAAAATTAGCCAATGACCTTGACCTTTGACCATTAACATGTAATTTTTTGTCCTGGCCATATCTTTCACAGTTTCACAGTTATGGTCCCCAAATTTGGTATGTTGGTGTATTAGCCTAAGGTGATATGGTATCTAGGATGACTTTTACTCTCTTGACCTTAACCTTGACCTTTGACCTTGAACATAGTCAATGACTTGTTATAGCCATATCTTCTGTATCCTAGCAGATACAGTCCCCACATTTGGTAAGCAGGTAGTCTAGCTTAAGGTCATAAGGAGTGCTAAGTATTGTTGACCTTGGGGACCATGATGACCTTGACCTTTGTCCATGATTGTTTGTCTGTCAAATATCACATGAACCGCTGCACAGATTCGCTTAAAATTTTGTAGGATGGTATATCACATCAAGCTGATGAGTCCAGTATAAAAAACGTACCCTTTATGAATAACTTGGCATTTAGATCTATCTCTGGCATTTAGATCTATCTAAAAAAAACGCAGCGAGTGAGCCTTGAAGGCTTTGCCTCTTGTTGAATACATATACACAGACAGACACGCATTCACACAACCATACACCTACTCCCCTCCCCCCCCTCCTACTCCCCTCCCCTCATTCATTCACAACTAGAAGCAGACGGAAACGATACAATCTTTTAAAGACCCACCAGATCACGTGTCAAAATCACGGGTTTCGCGTGTTTTTCCTCTTATAGCTGGAAATTAATCTTGTTTTGACCAGGTCTCACTCCCATAC
>CM065712.1:33593196-33595696 GCA_017654935.2 Phymorhynchus buccinoides
TTGAGTCCAATTAAAAACATTTCGAGCATCATTTTGAAGTTTGCTTACTAGCCTGTTAGCAATCGTATCACTAGTATGAAGGGATGAGTCATCTGCAAACATTTCACATTTACTATTGACAAAGCATGGCAGGTCGTTTATATAAACAGTGAACAATAGTGGACCTAAAATAGACCCTTGCGGTACTCCATAGTGGATTGGAAGCAATTCAGACATTTTGTTATTAATTGAAACCAGTTGTTTTCTGTTACACAAAAAAGATGACATAATATTTAAAAATTCAGGAGGAAGGTTATACAGTTCTAGTTTACGCAGAAGGAGTGAATGATTAATAACATCGAACGCTTTTTCAAAGTCAAGGAAAAGTATACCAGTAAACTTATTTTCATTTATGTTACATAGCAGACTGTCAACAAGCTGTATTAGTGAAGTGTGGCATGAATGATTCTTTCTAAATCCAGACTGATCATCATGAAGTAAATTATTTTTATCTAAATAAGAGTATAGGGATTTTTGTATGTGCTTTTCTAGAGACTTAGATAAAGCTGATAAAATAGAAATAGGTCGATAATTAGAAGGGTTAGATGTATCGCCCGATCTATGGATAGGGATTACATTGGCTTGTTTAAAATTTAACGGAAAACATTGTTTTTATACATAAGTTATATAAATAAGTTAGTGAGTCACATATAACTGGGCACGCAATCTGTAGTATGTTAATATCCAAACCATCTATATCGCGTGTCTTTGAATGCTTTAAAGATAAAAGATTTCTGCTGACTTCAAATAATGTCATAGGCTGGAGATTGAAAGGAAAATTGATATCTTTTGAACTGAGGAACTGTTTTAAATAGGATAAATCATTTTCATTTGATCTATCACATGTTATAACTTTTTCTTTTATGCTAGCAAAATGGTTATTTAACTGATCAGCAGAGATATCTTAAACAATTTGCTGACTTCTTGATACTTGTTTGTTAGTTAGCATGTTTATGGCTTTCCATATCTGGCAGGAATCATTCGTGGAAATTAACATTTGCCGAAAATAATCGCGTTTAGATTTACGTTTCATATTAGTTACCTTATTTCTTTGTTGTCTAAATTCTTGCTGCGTCCCCGAGTTCTTTAAGTGAGTTCGTGTATTTCTTTCATCATCGATATCTTTGGTAATCCAGGGTGGTTTAGTTTCTTGTTTAACTCTTTTCTTTATAAAGGGAGCATGTTTATTATACACTACCATAAAAGTATTTAACCAATAATCAGCTGCTTCATTAGGATCTCTAATTTGATATATAACATTTAATTGAGAATTGACTAAGTCTGCTAGGAAATCTTGTTCATGACATTGTGATCGCTACATTCAGAGAGAGGCGTGCATACTTCAATGATGGACTGTTTATTGTTTGTATAGATATGATCAATTAAAGTCTTACTTGTTTCGGTTATGCGGGTCGGTTGGTTAATTAATTGTTCAAAGCCATGTAAACTATAGAGGTTATGCCATGTTGGTTTTGCTTTCAATAAGTCGATGTTAAAATCTCCCAATATTATTGTTTCACGATCTAGCATTGTAATATCATCCATTAAAGAGTTAAAGCTATCGTACCAATCTGATGTTTTTGCGGGATTTCTGTATATGAACCCTATTATCAGCGGTTTACTATGTTTTAGTGTCATTTCGATTCATAAAGATTCAACAGAATTTGACATAATGTTATCAAGCTTTTTGCACTTTAATGAAGATGCTAAATAGAGTGCTAAAGAGAGTGTGTGTGTGTGTGCATGTTAGTGCGTGCGTGCGCGCGCGCGCAAGCGCGCGCGTGTGTGTGTGTTCGATGTTATTGATCTGTCCTTGATTTCACAGGCATTGAAAGGAATACGTGTGAGTGAGGAAAACTAGCAAGGGGCTCTGAAGACCAGAACACAGAATAGAAAGATCATAAATCACAAATGGGTGAGTGTCGCTGTGTGTGTGTGTGTGTGTGTGTGTGTGTGTGTGTGTGTGTGTGTGTGTGTGTGTGTGTGTGTGTGTGTATGTGTGTGTGAGAGAGAGAGAGAGAGTGTGTTTGTATGTGTGTGTGTGTGTGTGTGTGTTGTGTGTGTGTGTGTGTGTGTGTGTGCGTGTGCGTGCGTGTGTGTGTGTGCTGTGCGTGCGTGTGCGTGTGCGTGAGAGAGAGAGAGAGAGAGAGAGAGAGGGAGTGTTTGCGTGTGTGTGTGTGTGTGTGTGTGTGTGTGTGTGTGTGTGTGTGTGTGTGTGTGTGTGTGTGTGTGTGTGTGTGTGTGTGTGTGTGTGTGTGTGTGTGAGAGAGAGAGAGAGTGCTTGCATGTATGTGTGTGCCTTGGTGTGTGTGTGTGTGTGTGTGAGAGAGAGAGAGAGAGAGAGAGAGAGAGAGAGAGAGAGACGAGGAGATGAGAGCCAGAGAGAGAGAGAGAGAAAGAGACAAAACAGACAGGACAGAGACAGAGAGTGAGGAGAGAAAAAAAAGAACATGCAAAAGAG